>CABFOQ010000430.1:5901-18596 GCA_900660455.1 Gephyroberyx darwinii | reverse complement strand
CACAACACGACATGACCCAACACGACATGACAACACGACATGACACAACATGACAGGACACAACACAACCTGACACAACATGACATGACATGACAGGACACAACACAACCTGACACAACATGACATGACATGACAGGACACAACACGACATGACATGACACAACACGACATGACACGACACGACACAACAGGACATGACCCAACACGACATGACAACACGACATGACACAACATGACATGACACAACCTGACACAACAGCAGTGCTTGCACTGCTGCCTCACAGCAAGAAGGTTCTGGGTTCGATTCCCACCTGGGGCGCTATTGACTCTGGGGTACCCAGGTGGGTTATCTCCCGGGCCTTTCTGTGTGGAGTTTGCATGTTCTCCCCGTGCTCACATGGGGTCCTCTTCTACAATAAGGACCCCAATTGGAAAAACATGCAAGAAGAACGCCATCTCCTGTCCCGTCCCTGACCCCGACGAGGACCCAAGATCTGGAGCCGTTGGTCCCCCAGCGCCATAAAGGGCTGCCCACTGCTCCTGGCTGCCCCTGGAGGGGCTACAGGATGGGAAAAATGCAGTGACTTAATTTCCGCAGCCACCCTCCCTGCATGCGTGTGTGTGTTTGGCGGCCACCACTGTCTGCGTGCATGTGTGTGTGACAATAAAATGTGGACAAATAAAGTGTTCTTTCTTTCTTTCTTTCTTTTTTTCTTTCTTGCTGAAGATAAATTACACCAATTGGGGCCCAAAGTATGGAATACATCCCATAACTAAGGTAGCACCCTTAATATTATAATATTATAATTATTAATTACTTATAATTATTTGGACAGTCATACACCATCCGCAGCTCATGGTGTGGTTTGTTTATTGATACAACACAGTCTCTGCATTGCTGAGTGGGCTGCTTCAAACCAGCATGATTATCATTCATTTAGCCTGAGCTCCAGAGTGAGGTGTTCTGCACAGAAAGTTCAGCCCTCCCATTAGTCTATTGATGCTGAGATTGATCATTTAAATGAATTCTCTACAGTAATGCACTAAGGTTTGTGGGTACAAATGTGGATGAAGTGTAGTTTAAGTGTAGTGTAGGTGAGTGTGGTGATCTAATCCACTGGAGAAAAGGATTGTAAAGTGGATGTTTCTGGAAGTCGCCTGAAGGAGTCATGGGAGTAAATCAACACATGGGGGTGATGGGGGTGTCCAGTTGATACTCCAATGACACACTCAACCATTTACTCTAACATTCAATCAAAGTTTCGACATAAAACATAAAAGTAGAATACTTAATGCACATTACTGTACATTTTTACTTAATGCTAGTACAAATCATACAAAACAACAAAGCTATTTATTTATTTAGCCTGATTCTGCAATGGAATATTGTCATATTTATGGCAATATCTAACATTACATCAAACAATCTGCGATGCATTAATTAATGGTGGAAACACACTAGAAGAGAATCTGGCTGATTTCAGACAGATCAGGCCTGCTCCCCGATTTAAGGTTTCATTGGGGCTGAGTATCAGCAAGGATTACCTGGATGTGAAGGAATTACAGATTACAGAACAAATCTTAACCTTCCCAATCGACTGGAAAACTGAGGGGAGCAGATTGATAATATCAAACATGTTTGATATTTAAGATTTAAAATCGTGTGGGTATATAAGATTCACTTGGACATCGAATAGCCAATGGGAGGTAAGAGGCGTTGGTTCACGCAAGTTCCTGTGAGACTAGAGGTCTAACACCTAACCCTAACCCTAGAGGTTCTGAGGCATCAAGCATCTGTACAGGAATCTTAATCATAATGTGTGGCTCTAAGTCTGTGGTCTTGTGTGAGTATTTTAATGACTTGAGGCAAACAAATCTGCCAAATCCATGGTATGTGTATGATACTATGCATTTACAACATCGGTTAGGATTTTAAAATTTGTCTAGTGTGTTGCAGGCATAAGTCTCTTGGTGAAGTGCACATTGGTTGGTCATGGTGCTCCTCCCAGCATCTACATCTACATCTACCTGCATCTAAGTAACGTCATGAGAGAATCTCACCACTCTGATGGTGTAGCACTCCTACATTAGCCAGAGACTGCTCTGACTCAATAATTTACTCTTACACCATAACATAACACACAATACTGAAAAATCCTTAATGCTAAATGACATATATTGAGTAGGTGTTTTACAGATATTTTTTTCTATGAATTGCACTAGAATTCAGTGATAGCTTGTTTTCAATCACATTAGTGATTATTTGCCTGCAGACAGCTTCCTCTGATGGCTGCCTCTCTTATCAGGAAATTTATTTCCTGCCTTCATAACAGACAAAACCCCCCAGTAATTATCCAGCACAGTGCAATCAGAAATAACATCTCCGGCTTAACAGAAGTTTGGGGCACAAACATTTGAAATTATCTGCTGAATTTATTCACTATGGATAAGGTGGGGGTACACAGGAAATGTTCCAGTGTTTATAAGTGTTGATTTTTCAGTGACAATTATTTGGAGTTGGAGTAATGATTGGAGTTGTTTGTCCACTTATAGAGCTTATATGGTTGGGATTCATGTTCACAACTATGAAAGGATGTTACTTAACTCTGATGGGTGTGGGTTTATAGTTTTTTACACTCTTAGAGTTAAATCGGCACCAACAATTTTGTTGTGTAGAGTGACCTACCCAGCATCAAATGCCAAATTGCCTGTGAGCTCCAAACAGAAGCAACTGTGACTCTCCCAGTCATCAAACGTTTTAAGATATTATTTTAAATAGTAATATTATTAAGATTATTATAATTTGAGATAATAATAATAAGAAGAGTAATAGAGTAAAATAAAAAGTGAAATTGTTGTTATTAACAGCACTAGTAATAGTAGTAGTACTAGTATTCCCCTGAGACTTAAAAGAAAGAGTTTGTGCAACAGCGAGCTTGGATCAATTAAAGCAGCCATCATTTTTGCTCTTCTCCCAGCAATTAGCTGCTCTTTCCCTTGTTGTTTTTTTTGTTTTGCTTCTTTCTAAGGGGGATTATACCTGCCTAATCCCATGCAGAAGAAAGGGGAAAAGGTTTCTCTTTTCCCACAATTTTATGGGAGAAGATTTACAGTGGCTGCAAATGACTCATACAGATTCAGAGAATCACACAACACACAAACAACAGAGGGGACTGGAATAACCTCCAGGACTTGGAGAATTGGAGCTGAGTAAAGGTGAATAACACATTAAGTACCAGAAACACATTTCCTTTGAGAGCAAATTAAAACAAATCACTGAATGGGTCATGTTGAGTCCATGTTTGGCTAATTAAACTTTCTGTTATACAGGGAAGTGAGTATAACATTCTCTGAAAAGCAAAAAGCATCTCTCTACATATACACACTAAGATACAGTATCCAGATATGAAAACACATGGTCTAGTTGCAATATTCCAAACAAATTGACTTATATTGGCTTATATTGTCCATCATGTTCTGCCGTTGATATAACAGCCTAAACAGTTTGTACATGTTTTAAACACATTCTTCATCCATTTTCATCCATCCATCTTCAAAATAAAAATCTCATTCACATGTGGGATTACTCCTTATCTTGACTCCCACTACACTAAATTTAGGCCAGTGGTTCTCAATCCAGACCTCAACGACCCCTTGTCCTGCAGGTTTTAGCTCCAGCTCTACTCAGACACACCTAAACTAATTAAGGTATCATGAAAACCTGAAGCCTCTAATTGGTTCAGGTATGCCTGAGTAGAGCTGGAGCTACAACCTCCTGGATAGGGGGTCCTTGAGGACTGGATTGACAACCACTGATTTAGACTACTGTGTGCAACATGAAAAACCTCCAGTTATTTTAGGCTGATACTCTTATTCAGGGCAACGTAAAATGATTGAGCAGTTAGGTATATGATATGGATAGGAGCCACCTCTCAAACCACTACCCTGCTGATTCTACTATATAGTTCACATGGTCTCACATGGCCAGACCTAACTCCACACTTCGTTTTAGCACTGTCTGGTCTGGCAGAACCGACCATCATTGTGGGATAATATGCTCTATCAGGATAACCAATCGCATTATTCAGGCACCCATGCCATGGTGGTGCTCTTTCAAAATAGTGTCCATACGGGCCACATTTGGAGTATTGTTGACTTTTGCCGTAGCCCATGGACAAACAGACAAGAGCAGAATTTTTTTAGACAAATTCTTTTACATGCTCCACAGAATGAACCTAACAGGCCTGCCTTATTGCACGGTCCAGCACTTCTTCAAAATATTCAATCAGCCTGTTTTTATTACTAACATACTAAACGTATCACTAACCTGTTTGCTAGATGGTCACAGGGAGACTTTAAAAAAGAGCAGAAGCAGAATGTTGACTGAAATTGTCGGTGCAAATATGATTGGTCAGAAGTGTGTGGTATGCCAAATCAATCCCAACGGCTAACATCCAGTGAACCAAACTGCTATATACTCAGCGGAAAATGAGGACACCAATATACAGAGCATATAGTGCTAACAATGTCATACTCTATTTAAGCACATGTATACAATACACAGACACACACAGGCGAATTGCTCAAGAACCAGGAATTGTAATATTGCTTGCACGTGGATAATGTTTATTTGCTATAACAGTATCGCAGCTGTGCTGTCGTGATCAAGAGCCACATTCAGGTCAGTCAGTCACTCAATACCTGGGGTTATGAAACTTCATCAACGTGTACAACACTTAATTTTCTACAAATAATGTCTGCTTCTGCTCCGGTTAGTGATTTCCTACATTTACAGTGGTTACTTATGCTAGTGGTTACATCTACAGAATGACTTTCAACAGTCCCGAGAAAAGGGGTATGAATGGGTTGCTTTCAATCAATGGTGGCGGTATGGGTATATATAGCTTGCTAGCCAACTAGTGTGTGAACATTAGTGTCTATGATTGCAGCCGAGCTCCTAACTCAAAACGTTACATGTCTTGTGGCTGCATTCCATTCCGGTCTATCGAGGATACTGTTAGTGGAGAAATTGGTATCTCTGCCTGTTCTACCATGGATTTCTCCCTGTATGATTGTTGAATATCAGTGCAAAATGGTCTAGAAATAAACCCTTACTCTTTAGATTGGGGGCTGAAACAAAATCTGGCATTTACCATTGACCATTAACTTTAACCACAAATGGATTGGACAGAACCTATACTTGTTAGATGACAGGAACCATAGTATGGGGGCATATTGCATGGATACAATAAGAAACAAAGCTACAAACTCAATTCATGTTTTGGTATTGAGAGTACACTGCTGTACATGAAAAAGCTTTACCAATTTTGATAAAGATCCACACCCATAGTGAGATATGTTCAAGTATATTCTCATCTCTAGCAAGACAGATAATCCTACTCATCATCTCAAGCTACAAAATATACATATATTAATATGAATTGCTATGTATAGCTATATATAGTCCTCAGCTGTGTCAGTACAAATTTAATGATACCACCTAGACTGCTGAGTTGGTCAGATACATGTCTTCCACTCAGTGTGGCACCTTCAGCCCAGAGAACAGGAGAGAGACGTGTGAGGCTCTTTCCGGGACTACTGATAAGATTTTCAGCATATGGACTTTGCAGTAAGGTACATAGTGGTCCTTGTTTCCTCACTTCCTCAGTACATGTGAGAAGGCACAGTGAGTCCACTAGTGGGATGTGCCCAGTATAATAGACCTCTCAGCAGGGTAAACGAGCCTCTGCCCACACAGACAAAAGCCGTCCACTCTAGCTCCATAATGCACTCCTCTGCAAGGACACTTGAATTCCGCATCACCTGATATTCACTGCAGGAGGTTTGCTTGCCCACGTTTTAGACCTTAATAACAGTCCCGACTCATGAGGGAAGGACTGCCCACACTTGCTGTTGCTGCTCACCCAGAGGCATGTTTGCATGTAAGAAGTGTATCCATGTCAACACCAAAATGATGTAGCTACATGGATCAGCTGCTAATTTTCAGGCAGGTTTTCAGTGTCTCCAGTGTTATCTCACGGATGCTATAATTATATTTATATATAAGCCAGACAGTGCTCCCCTGATATTCAATAGGAGGATCTGCATAAATCAGGAGTCAGAGTGTTAATCCTCATTCGGCTTAGTTTTGATAGATGAGAGGATCTGCTCTCTGAAACAGATCACATTATTAATAATTTCCTAACTAATTAGCAAGTTCCTGAAAGTCTGCTTCCAATAACCAATAATTTGTAGTTTTGTAACAGCAATTGTAATTGTTGTAACCTGGTAAATATAGCATGCAGCACAGAAAGCATGGTAACACATTACTTGAATTGTTGGTTATAACACATTATAGGTCATCATACGTGCATCATAAGCACATTCTAATTACATCATAACTGCATCAGCATGTCATAATACACTATAAGGCGTCATGAATCTGGCATGCAGGTTATGAGACTGAGTAATGTATTTACCACTGGAACTGACATATTTACTAGAAATGATATATGTATTTCTTATGACACATCATAATCACCTCATAAGGACAATGATAATTACATCATAGTGGCATCAGAAAATGTCATAATACACTGTAATTCATTATGAATCTGGTATAACCACATTATGAGGCTGTTATAAGTCATGTATTTACCACTGGAACATATATATTTATTTTGTTTATAAGACAAAACGTATGTTAAACTGTGGAGTTATTATTAGTGTGCCACAATGTCGTATCAGTCACCCATGAGCTCATCATATTATCTAAAGTAAAGTTACATCAAATGATCTATTAGAAAAGAGTCATGACCTTTTCATAAACTCCTTTTCATAAAGTGAGGCATGACACATTGTAATACGCATCTATCTTTATTGTTGTGTAGTAATTGTAGCATGAAATAATATATTGTAACAGATCAGGTTTCAATAGCTCTGTTATTTGATGCATTCATCTGAGAAATTACATTAACTCAACAGGCAGTGCCAGTGGTTAATTTCTGTCCTCCAGCCCGGTGCGGTGTCCTCCAGCCCTCTGGCCACCAGTATGGCGGCCAGAGGGCTGGAGGACACCACATTTCTAAACTTTCAACTCAAAAACGTACAATCTCAAAAAGTATGTTCCAGCAGTAAATACATTACTTATAACAGCCTCATAATGGTGTTATAGCAGATTAATAATGCATCATAGTGACATTTGACATCATGCCACTTTAATTCTTAAAAAAAATACATTGGTTCCAGTGGTAAATACATTGCTCATAACCTGCTCATGCCAGATTCATGATATAGTGCAGTGTGCATGTATGATACAATTGTAATGTGTTATAACCAACAATTCAAGTAAGGTGTTACTGTATAGTTTATCCGTATTCATATCTGCAGGCATATGAATTCACACAAAAAATGTGACTTCATCCAAATAGCATCTCTCTCCTATCTTTAATGAATTCTCAAACCAACCATGGAAAGCTACATATAGCCTTCCTCTAACTTTACTTCTGAGTCTACACCCTGCTGCTATTTCTCCAGCCACTATGCCTCCCACTTGTGTTTCGAGTCTCTGCTATCCTGGTGTTAGCCCCTATCGCTGTTCATCTGCAGTTCAGGGTAATGAGCCCATGTAAGCTAAGGACGATCCGCGCTGACAGGGAGCAGTATCATTGGGTTATCCACGGGAGAGAGCATATGCTACCACAGTTGATGTGAAATACATATAAAATCCAAGTACTATCCATACTGACAACACTATATACTGTTTATACTGTGTAGCAACTTCATGTGAGAATACCTTTTTATGTGTGTGCACATAAAATGAATATTGTTTGCATTTTGACATTATTTTCTGAGATTTATAGACATATTTTGACTATAATATTATATAACATTATTGATTATAATATCCTAACCAAATATTATACAAATTCTAATATGTATTAGTAGAGGAAGAAAATATCAATAATATTTGGTAAAATAAAGGGATAATTATCTCAAAAACTGCCTTTTTTTCCAAATGAAGCCATACTTGAGGGATCTCAGCTCAAAGGTATAGATAGATGGTATTGTTGTAAGACGCATTTTATTAAATAGTTATTGTTTGTGTTAGAATGAGGTATAATTAATTATTAGGGTAATAAAACACTTTGAAATCACAGGATTTAAATGGCTGAGTTGGATCAATATGTTAAACATGTCATCTTTCTGATAGATTGCTACAAATATGTGAAATAGATAGATGATCAGTCCAAAAGGCACGCTATTCATGGAATGACTTGGCAGCAAAAGGAATCTGTCTAGGCTACTGTGTCAGCGTCCCTAACAGATGATTGCTGCTTCCCAGCTCCATTTTAGACCTCCCCAGATTAGCCTCATGCATAGCTAATGTCTGTAGAGGCCAAATTAACTTGCTCTAATTTTCTCAGGAACAAACAGGCTGTCATGCAATACTTAGTAAATTAACTTACCCAATGTGTAAATCATGTGGACAATAAACAAGACTTTGTATTTGTGTGCAACGAATGCAGCTTATTTGGAGATGTGATGCTTACTGCAATAATATTAGAGGGGAGTCAAAATGCAACATAGATTTCAGAGATAAACTGCATGGGAGGTAGAGAGGCTGACGTTCAGTAGTTCACTTCCATCACCTCTGCTACAAATTGGTAAACAGGAAAATAATGACTCTCACAATTCCCCCACATTCTGTTTCAGTGCTCCACAATTTCCATCACAATCCTATTGCTGGAAATCAGATAGAGTGCCCGAGTTCATTATGAGACATCCCAACAAAATGGAATACAAGGAGCAATCTATATTTCGATTTCCCAACATGAGAGACTGACAAGCCCTATAGATACCTAAGATCTGTTACTGAGAAATGTGAGAGTGACAAACCTGTCATAGTCCTGACAGATCTCCCCCACTGCTATCAGAGCCTTCAGGTACTCGTTGGGCTGGTAAGGGTTGATGTAGTGCAACGAGCAGCTGTTCCTGGGGTCTCCGTTAGAGGCTGTGAAGTCAATGGCCACCTGATGAAAAGAATCAAACAGTACGTAACAATAACAATTAGGAAATCAATCATCAATTTATTAGAATCAATAAAGGCATCCTTCTATCTTTGTTACAAGGCTCCTCGCAATGACTATTACCTGGTTGCTTATGATATTACAAGTCACTCTGTATAAGGGAGTTAGTAAAATGCCTAGTCGGAGTATATGAGGAATGGGGGTGATGGATACATTATAATATATTTATACTTCATACAGTTATTTACTTTTTAAAGCTATAAACGAAAGACCAGATAGTGACACTCTAAAAAAATGAAAGAAAAAATGACCAAAGGTTCTTGAAAGAGTGATTTAAGGTTGAAATGGCATCAATTTCATCCAGCAATTCATTCATGTAGTTTAATCATATAATCATGTGTAACTACCTTTATTATGTCAGTGTGCCTCTATCGTAGTTTCTACTGTAGTTGCATTTTGTTTGGCATAACATTAAGAATTGAAAGTATTGAAATAACATGAGATCTTTCAGGGAAATCGCAACCCTAACATCTAAAAGGCAAACTGTTTTGTAGTAATGTGCTGTGTGGTTGGGTTTGTATTGGTTTACATGTTTACATGCATGGAATCACCCAGTTATTAGCCATACTCCAGTTAAGGTCTTATTTGGGTTAAGCTGTTTACATGCACATTTGACACCCTGTGACTGAGCATCCCTGTTACCATGGATGAACCAATTAACAGATTATTCCTTTCCAGATGTGGTTTCCCCTCCACATATAGAGTTGTCATATCATGTAGTCCTATGATTGGCCCTATGATTACCCACAATTAATTAGTTAATTTATGAAGATTAATTTACAAACTTCACTTACTGCTATGACACACACCGTATGTTATCTACTGAGAGGTAGCAGCTTAACTAGCAAATGCAGTTTTTACACCCACACAGATTGAAGCAGCTACTGCATCCACATAGATCCGAGCATCTATTGCAACAATGAGGAACTGCATCTTCCATAGCAGTCCCCATGATTAATATTCATTGCCTCAGTAATCCAGTCAGGGAGAGAAGTAACACCATAGAGGGCAAACCAAAGGGTCAGAGTTGGAGAAAGATTTGAATTCATTCCAAGAAGCTGCCTCCAGCAAGAAAAAAAATTAATAGAAAACACTGTTGGGGGGGAAGTTTCACAGATGAAAAAGGAATACCGTGTAATGTTTCACATTTAGAAAATTCAACATTTAATCACAACACAGCTCTGGATGACTGCATGTAGCTTGTTTAATGGCCAAGTGGAGTAAATGATAACAACAGGTTCCACTTGTTGGCCTATTATCTTCGACAACACCTTAACCAATGAGTGAGTGATTCATACACGTTTTGAGGGCCAGTGTATCTACAAGCTGAAACACTGAACATAGCCTGCTCAATTTACCGTAAAGTGGATCTGGCATCCTCCCATGATGTAGTCTAGGAAGGAATACACTCTGTGAAGCTGCAAGAAAAAGAAGGCAACACTTCAGAAGGGAGGCTTAGGCGGAAAGTTGAAAACTTAGCAAAGGCGTCAGAAGTGTCTAGTCATTGAAGGGGAATTACTTCAATAAACCCTTTGGCTATAAAGGGTAGCTGAGAAATGTGATGGATCTTGTCATATTGGTGGAATCTGTTTTACAAAGTATTACTTGTAAACAGTCCTGAAAAGTACAATGTTCCTCTTCAGATGTACATTGAGAATTAACAAATAAGACACACACATACACACACATACACACATTGATAATTTATATTACCAATATCAATTTCTATTATTGCAATTTGTCAGGAAATTGAAATTCTAAAACAGTTTGAAAAAACAAAAAGGTCCAAGCATGAACTCTGCTATGAATACAACATGTGACAATGATTTTTTTTTCTGTTTCAGTTCATTCAGATCTCCATAAAAGAGTAAACACGTTATTGGTGCAACTCTCTCCAAAGTTGACTATTGTTACTGTTAAATATGGTAGATTTGCTCAGCAGATTCCTACCTTAAGGTCACTGAGGATGACAACTCCTGAATTTTTATAGTTTTTCTTCTTCTGTTTATACTTTGGATTCACACAATCCCAAGACACCTTAAAGAAACAAGTTTAACAAATGAAAGGAACACAGCGTTATGACTTCTGTACCTGGAAATATATCTTCCTCATATGTTATTAAACACCATGGCATTTTTTTCATCTGTGACGGATTATGTAAAATGACAGGCATATTGGAAAAACATATGAAAAATTGGTACATGACTGGGTAGTACTCTCTCTTCTGCTTTGCTCCTTCACTCATTCACTGACCTTATTTCCACTGGAAATTTTCTGCATTTCCCTGAAGGTGGCATAGAATTCGCCAATGAAGTCGTGCTTCCCCCTGGAGTCGTAATCCCAGACTAGGCACTGGGACACACAGACAACACTCTTCATTACTTTCTGTCTGTCTGTCTGTCTGTCTGTATGGCTATGTGTACTGTATGTATGTATGTATGTAGTATGTATTAATTTGTTTTGACAAATATTAAAAATGCAAAGCTAAAAGATTGTCAAGGCTGACACATCAAAGTAACAGACTTATATATAAAGTGGTCCATGAATGTAGCATATTTTTTTTCACATATTTTTTAAAAACAATTAAACCAATATAAGCATAGAAAGTCATTGCAAACGAGAATATGAATATCAAGTTATACATTCATCACATCATTCATGTATACCTATCTCCATCTATACACCTCTGTAATAAATAGTACATTATGTGGCTCTTTTATTTGGCCCTGTTTGCTAATCCCAACTGACTCAGAGTGGTCGATTAGATCCTGGACCACTGATCCTTTGGTTTGAAATGAGTGGTCTAATTGATCACTGTATATGCCCAAGGCCCCAGAGGTCCCTTACCTTGAGCTTCCTGTCCTCGTCACAGCTGCACAGGGATATGAGGGACACTTTAAAAGGCTCCCACACAGGGTTCAGGTTGTTTTTAATCACCTATTAAAGTAGGCAAACATTTCATATGAAGCAAACTGGCAACAGTGGGAGAAGAGCTGCAGGACATTGATTAGTTGAGACGGCAAAGGGGATGTGGTGAATTCACCTCAGTTCTGTGCACAAGCTGTTCTGTTTCGTCATCATTAATTCGGTATATTTCCAAAAATGGGTCTGATTTACTGAAGAGATCCTGCAGAAATAGAAAGCACAGTCAGTCATATTAAAACTAATGACCCATTGGGTCATTCACAGGACAGGACAGGTCCCTGAAACACTTAAATGGGCCCATAGGAAAGATACTAAAAATTAATTAATGGAGTACTACTGGTGAATGTTATACAGCTTGCCTCCTTACAATTTGACATCTTTGTTTACTGCTGTAATAAATCAAATCAGGAAAAGGATGTAAAACAGTCATTTTGACATGAAGTCTCAAGTACAGGCTTCTGAGAGTAGAGCAGCCACTGATTGTTCAGGTCAATTGATTCTTCAGGGCAGAAAATATATGATTTGTGTGTGTGTGTGTGTGTGTGTGTGTGTGTGTGTGTGTGTGTGTTTGTGTGTGTGAGCGGTTTCGCGGAATCTGGTGTAAGTCAGTCGGCCGGTAAAGTTTCTATTATTGGAACAAACAGTTTAGAGTTGGTATGGAGACAAACCAACACCAGCTCG
>CABFOQ010000429.1:5790-20474 GCA_900660455.1 Gephyroberyx darwinii | reverse complement strand
CCCCCCCCCAAAATCAAATCCTTGGATGTCCTTGCATCAGGGTGGGTTTGGCGCTGAAGCGGAAATCTGTTCAGACTTAGGCTACTCTATGCTGCTAGTGGACGCCGAGATGTTGCTGGTGGGCGCAAATCTGCGGAGGACGACTGTTACCTGGAGCGAAGCATCCGTGTGGTCTGAGCTCACCACAGTGGACATGTTTACCTTCCCGTGTCGACTGCCCAGCCTCGGGGAGGGGGGGAATGCTATTTTTTTTATTTATCTATTTTTTTTAAATGGGGGCAGCCTGTCAGAGTCAAAATGAAAGAGCAGAAAGGACACTGAGAGGAGAGATGAAGGGAAGATACCGAAGTGCACACAAATGGATGTAGGCAGTTTTCTTCCTCGTTAAAGGGCATGTGGACCTCTTGGGCACAGTTTTAGTGTCTCATCCTTTGATTGTACCTTGACCTCTGGGTTGTCTCCTGTTGGAGGTCGCTTTTACTCATACCATATCATTTTGTGTTGGCCTTTGACCTCCCGCTGCCAAGTTTTGCTCTGGCATATTTGTGCATATCAGTAAGGTCTTGGGTGGGTGGTGGTTGCAGCAAAATGCACTGCATTCATTGCGGTGCAGTAAACCTGTTTTTATCGTAGGCTTATGCTGATATTTAAAATGGATCAACACATCTGATAGAGTATTTCATAGTAGAGAAAGTAAACAATATTTAATATACATGTAACCTGCCACACACTACTATAATTCTGCCATATTTACATATAGAGTACAGTTTATATCTGGCTTCATGCTCCTCCAAGATTCTCCTGACAGCAAATAAAAGCACACATTTTCCCTCTAATTACCACCGTGACCTTTTTGCATGAAGTGACATCCTCAAATGTTCACGTGCACAGCGCAGGTTCCTATCGCCGTCTTAACAGGCCGCCTATCTATCCATCCACACTCCTTAGAGAGCATATATGTGCAGTGGCGGCTTGCCTCGAAATGTCACGTCAGCCGGTCTCCCCAGTGATCGGTGCGGAGCGACGCCACATTCGTGACTGAACCCTCTGCACTCGCTTCACTTGAGCTTTGTTTTTTCCCCACGAGCACTGACCCATGTCACCAGCGCCAAAGTGTGGTCTCAATCTATGCATCCCTGAGGGAACGCAAGCAAGCAAGAAGCTGGCATTGATCCATTACACTGTGTTGGGTGACCCAAGTCAGCTGAACTAAGTGACATCTCTCAGTATTAGGCATGGAGTTTAGTGTGTAATTTATGGAAAATGGAATATCTGGTGCAGCATGGTACGGTCTGGCCTGCTATCGCATCATGGACGACCAATCATGTGTGGGCTGCTGCTGTGGTCAAGAGTCACCACCATTTGTATCAACAAATATTGAACTTTTCTCGAATGTCCAGCAACCGGTAGCCCAGTCCCCCAGGTCAGCCTTCCTTCTCGGAGGGCTGCGGTGAGCCCTGGGCGTTCCCGTATCTCCGTCTTGTCTTTACAAGCTTTGCATGCTTCAGCAAGAGCGCTTACATCGAATTATTTTTACTCTAATTATTTTTGGTCCTGCGTCCTCACTCCCGTTTCCCCCCAACGCTAACCTCTGAAGCTCCACAGGCAGGAAGTGACAGAGAAGGGTCAGGTTGAAGCAGAAGCCTTGGGCTCTCGCTCTGTCTTTTCATTTATTCTGCAGTGTCACCGACTTGATTATTTACGTACATCCTTGTTTATTTCACATCTTGTTTTTTCTCTTCTTTCACTTGATTCTTTTATCCAAATGTCCACACTTGAATTACCCTCGCTCGCTCAAGTAGATGTTGCATCTGTAAAAAAACAATGTTGGCTTTTCTGTAAAAAATTATGACCCCCCCCAAGAAAAGGGAAAACTGGAGTTAAAATGGTAATAAAATGGTAAACCAATAAAATGGTAAAAACAGAACATTTCCCAAAGGTTTATTTTCAGAGGAAAAACTATACCATATTTATGCAAAATGCTGCAAATTGGCTTCAGTAAAGACTTGACAGAGCAGGAGAAAACATGAATTTCCCTCCCTAATGATCCGCTGAAATCCTGACGATCCTCTGGGCAGTGTTTAACAATGGCACTGTCTTCCACCTCAGTGGCAGGAGGACGGAGAGAGCAGCAAGGCCTCGTTCTGCCCAGGGGCACAGTGGCGGAGCCAAGGACAGATTGAGGGTATTGGGGGTGTGTGTGGGGTGGAGGAGGGCGTGGTGGGGGATGGCGAGCCTTGGTGTAAGGCAGGCGGTTCACAATCTATGCAGAGGCCTTATAGCTTCCCCTAAGCGTCTTGTATAAGATGCATATCAAGTCCTGACCATCATTATGGCACATGACATCAAGCACAATCCTTGTGCAGTTTATTTGACATATGCATCCATATATAGTATCCAGCATATATTACTTAATGCAGTAGTTTCTATGTTTCCTCCTGAGACTAAAAATACTCCTGAGAGTAAAACTCAAGGCTTTCATCAAATAGTTGAAGTGGATTGAATATCAAGAATCGGTTTTGATGACTCTCATCCCATCGTATCCAACGTACCTGATGATCTGTTGTACCTTAAGGAAACTCCTTCATTTGTGGATGCTGAAGGAGTGCTACCCCAGAGTATTTGTTGAGCACAACATTTGGTGCATTGAATATTAGAAGAATTTGAATAATGCAGCGCTATTATTCCTCGATAAACGTATCTCACATCTCTGCTGAACAGATACCCTGGAGATGTAGTAGTGTTACATTTTTATACACCCTTTTTACATCCATCTGGATGTTTACATTGCTAGATCGCTCAAGGGCATACAGCAGCGTTGTGTTTAAAATGCCACTTCAATTGCTCAACCTCTAGTCAAAGCCTCTTTACCATTGTGATATATTTTTCTGCCTAAGTCTAGTTTTGAGATATCGCCTCTGAAACAAGAAAAGCATCTTCCCTGACCTCTTGCCTGTTTTAGAGCTTTCTTACCACTGTAGTTCTAATGGGTGGTTATGAAAGGGTCAAATTACAAGCGTCATTCACAGCAAGAGGTCATCTTCTGCTTAATTCAGGGGGCTGATGAAGTAGTTGTTCTTTATTCAAATAATTGATTTCACCAACCCACTCATAACCTCTATTTTTTTCTTTATTGGCTGATATTGTGTGTCTCTTGGTGGAGTATTAAAATAGAACAGGAAATATATTAGCAGTCAGTTGTGGCCAAGTAATGACTTCATTTAGAGTAAATGATGGAGCTGTTTGAAACATGGGTATTCTGCAGTGGAACAGTCGCGCTGATGAAGGCTAATCATCTAGCTATAATCTAGATGAGGGCAAAATTGCAGTAGAATTAGAATTTCTGTCTTGAAAATGGGCCATATTCACTATATTGTACAGGCTAATGTTTGTGATTGTTGTGAACCAGATTGCTGCCCATAGCTTTCCTAAACTAAAAGTACAACCCATCAGGAAAGTAAGTAATTAATCCTAGGGGAAATGTTGCATAGCTGACATGGTTGAAGGATAAACCATGATGGTGATAATTCTAGTGTTTTTCATGATATGTTGAGATTCATGATATATTCATATTTCAGATTCTTCAAATTCCTTTGCCTGATAGTATTCAAAGAGCGAGTTGATACTGGAATGCATGGCATTCTTTCACAACACATTTCATAATTCTCAATCAAATCACTCTAAATAAACTTAAGTCACCAATTATGACTTTGTTTTCTGCTGACTTTCCCCCTGATTGGTAGGATCTACTGGATCTAAGACTACTCTCAGGCCAAATACCCATCACATGGAAAGGCAGGGTTTATCTTTTAACCAGTAGGTTTTGCTTCCTGACTTTTAGATGAGGCTCCACTGCGTTGACTTAAGAAGTTGAAATAACTTGTTTTAAGAAGTGGAGTAAAACTCAACTACCAAATTCCCACAACCTGAACATGAAATCTATAAACACACACCATGCCCATATCATATTAAAGCATGGCCTGAGCTCAAACAGTAAAATCCTCCATAGTGCCACGGTTCGAGTCTTATCAATCTCAGCACCTGACTACTCCTCCGGCAAAAAACACTCTAACTCAACACCTCTTCCCCACAAAGCCCAGATTAAGGCAGAAGGAGAGTGACACAAAGCCACTTATGTGACGGCCTACACCACTGAATCACCGCTGGAGATGGAGCGCCTTTGGGGCACCCAGGCCAGCGTTCAGATTTGTTTGTCCACATTTTTTATTTTGTTGTCCCTTTCTTGTCAAGAGGCCATGGCTACCATGGTTTTCAAGAGATAAACCAATAGCCTCAGCTAATCATCTGCAGACCTGCACAGCAATTGCGGTTACCTTACCTTTTCCGGTTGCCACATCACTGTTGCCCCATTCTCAACCACTCACCAGGCTTTATTTTGCGGTTTGCGTCCATCTGACGTTGCCCCTGCACGGCAGTTGAGCTTTTGGAGAAGTCGTGGCTGAAGATAGCCCACTGAGTCATATGATGAGTCTTTCACAATTCTCTGCACAGACCTGGAAAACATCGCTTTGTGGCCATTGCACATGCACAGGCACACACTCGTGCGCGCTCATACACACTTGTGCATGTTCTCTCCCCATATGAACAAGTGAATGTGACAAGGGTGATGAGAAGAAGACTGTGGCCGTGACATCATTGAGTGTGACTCCAACACCCATCATTAAAGCTTCATTAAGGCTGTGATTAAAATGGCCCTCAGCCGGCCATTACAGCTCTCTATACTATTCACTGTCATGTGCTGTGTCATGACCAGAACAGAGGGAATTCAGAAGCACTTGTGTCTGCTATGCACTTTGACTGCCATGCTGTTCTGTTGGTTTGACCTCTTGGTTGTAGAGTTTACCACATTAGGTCAAAAGTGTTGTTGTCCACTGGTTGAGTGAATTGAAGTGGGTATTTTTGGCTGTGCAGCTGAAGATGACTGGGTGGATTAGCAAGTCTCTTGATGATGTGACAAAAGGACAACTGTGTTGGGGGAAAAAATCCCAGAAGAGGGACACCCTTTAGGCATTACCTACATGCCTTTCTATCCTTAGTCTGTGCCATTCTCAGAGAGAAAGCTCAGGCCTGTGCGTGACTGCTGAGCATTTGATGCCAAAGCGAGTGGTTCTAATTTGCGGCCTTGCCGTGCCCTTGCACGGTAAACACTGACTAAGAGCTCAGGAATCTTAAAAGCTATAAAATAATTGCAGGTTACTCCTGTAATGCCCTGAGTGTGTTGCTCCTTGCCTCATGCTCTGCCTTTTTCTTTCTCCTCTCCCTCTTTTAGTACAGCTTCTACTGGTGATAGTGCTTCAGCAGCTGAATATTCTTACAAACCCATGTTGAATGGAATTTACATGGACCTTAATGTATTTCCTATATTCGTTTCCAACATTTCATTACAGCGAGGCTTGTCTGTTGGCATGTGTATGCTCGTAGCAATAGTCACAGGGAGCCATGAGCAAGGTTCTTTTTTCCCCGAGGTGTCATGAAGCTTCAGCAAACTTTGGTTCTACTATTGGTGCACACTCCACAAGAAAGTCAATCCTATTTTTGCAACCTCTCACAGTACACATTATTGTACATTTCAGTAACTGCTGAAGTGGAGAAATGATTGATGATTGGTTTATATTTGGGTTGCCATTCAAAAAACTTTCAAAAACTTTGGGTAGTGGATAGATAGCTGGTTAGATGAGCTGAACGTTGGCAGAGTTGCTTGCTGAGATTTAAACAGCTGTTACTGAAAGTGTTGTGCTCTAATTTGCAAATACATGTAGTGAGGTTTGAATCGATTTAGCACCTGAAAATCAGTTTGCCAAGAGTCAAAATGGCACCTTCACTGCCAAGGGAGGTTCTTTGACATTAGCACGTTTTGAATTTACATTTATTACTACCAGCACTCAAAATGAATTGCCAGTGTTCAGCTGTGTTTTGAATAAATTCAAGTTAAACTGTAGTGTATCAAGATACATTCATTTTGTTTTCGTAGTGTTTTTGAGTATACAGACATTTCTGCATAGCGCTGAGACATGGCATTTAGTGGGAATGCAAGTTGCCCAAAAGACATTGTGAAATAATTGCCAGTTTGGGCTTCACTAATGCAGTGTACGATTGAAATCTGAAAAGGCCAGCCAATGCTTCCACGCAGATAAACAATTAAGTCGCTTTTTAATGGCGTCTGTATTATAGGTTGGTATGCTGTTGAAAATGAAATAAAATGTCAGGCTCCGAAACAGGAATAAAGAAGAGAAAATATGGGGAAGCAGTGTCTTATTAAGAGTGGGAGCAGAAATGGTGTTTTAAAAATGCAAATGTGCACTTTGAAGAGTTTTCTTAAACTGGACAATCTGAAAGTTAATTTCAAACATTTTTTCTGGATAGAAGAAAACAAAAATATTAAGAATGGAGTACCAAAAATGTGTAATCAGAGATTGCGAATCAGTTGATGTGTCAGATCAATACGTTTATCAGATGATACCAAATATGGTTAACGTCTGGTCTAGCTGGTGAGGGGTGCATCATGTCCAGACTGATGGCAGGAAATACGCAGGCTGCTCCTGATTCTGCTGACACAGCAAACTGAAATTCCTCTGTTGCAAGACAGTAGATGCAGTTGCAAAAGAGGAGGATACAGTGGGGTGTGGGTTATTATATCACACTGTTACATCAGTCCTTACATTGAGTTCAGAGTAATAGACTAAAAGAAAAAAAAACAATTAAAATAATATACACTGGGGTCCAAAATTCCACTACCAACACCTCACTGATACAAATTTGTAGATCTTTGAGAAATGCTTGTATGAAATTGAAATATATCTGAATATCTTGTTGACACCATTTGATAAGGTTTTCTCAAATTGTCCCAAATATTTCATTCAAATATTAACACATGTATGCTCCTAATACACCAAAAGAATTGTTCTGGTGTTTTAACAACTAATACCAGATATTGACTAAATTAATATGGTCCACTATGTGTTATTGTCAGTGCTGCTAGTGCTTTAACTTTGAAAAGGACTTCTGTTGAAACATGTTAAATTATTAATTAATTTTAATTTTTTTTTTTTTTATGTTGTTTGAGAAATATCATTTGACTAAAAGTTTTTGATAAATGATGAAACAAGAGTTCTTGGTAGTGGTCCCCAGTTTATAAATCATAAATCTGTATAAATCAACACACTGGGTAATTATGTTTTTTTTTTTTAGAAATTCCTACAACTTAAGCTTGATTTGGTTTTAAGCATAAAATCTGTATGCATATATGAGGCTCTAGCTCATTCGTTCCATTTATTAGATTTATTTATTAGTGGGCACAAGTTATTTAAATATGAAAAACTTTGTAAATACAAATAATTTCTTTGTACCCACAGTCTAGAGTGTATTGTCTAGTGTCTAGTCTAGTGTGCCTTGATGAGTAAGGGTAGTAATGAGACTAGAGGTAATGGTGATTTATTGATTGACATTTGTAATTGTCGTTAATTAGACTTTGCTTGTTGGAGGTCCAAGACTTGGTCTCTGATTTATCTTCATTGGCTCCACACATTTATGACCCCTGCTGTGATTACGGCCAGGTGGCTGAACATCTGGCTGCTCTACAGGTTTCAGTCTGCTACAGAAGCGAAGAGCATGACAAACAGTGAGACAAAGATAAAGGAGTCTGAATGAAGCTGCACCTGCTAACAGTAATGTGCTTTCAGTCCACTACACACCAACCCACCACCACACATGACTTGCTCTCACGAACAAAGCAATAGGGTGGTCATAGGAGTCTTGGAATCAAAGGACACCTGTGTACTAGCATGTAAACAAAACGTTTAAGGGTAATTGTCACAAGCAGTATTATTTATTAATCATTAGTGCGTGCAGACTCAGCTGATCTGGGCTTGAAAAGCACTTGTAGCAAAAGCATTTAATTTAAATTATGGCCATTAAAATGTTGCTTTCTGGTCAACAGCAAAAGATGGCCCTAAAAGAGTGCGCCTTATTTTGGCAAATAAACTGTTTGATCAGTGGCTGTGCAATGAGAATATTTGTAGCAGTTTGGTCAAAGACTTTATTTGCATAAATGTCAGGATATTCTTTTAATTTTGATGTTTCTATTTCAAGTTAACATAGAATTAATCTGAACTATATCTACTCATTCTGACCTCTTTTTGCTCAAAGTAACGCAAACAGGTTGAGGTCTTAAATCACCTCACCCAAATAATTCATCTTACAGGAAATGGAAGCCAGAGAGCTGCAATAAACCACTAGACTTCTACTTTGGCTTTCCCTTCCCTGTGAACCCTGAGTTACCGAGGCCCTACTTCACATGAACTTAATTGCCTCACCCAAAAGCAGTTCCCTGTCTTAACTGACATTTACGATGTGCAAGAAGGATGCATGACCTTCAAAACTGCCTACAAAACTGCCATTATCAGAAGCAATTAAATTCCCTCAAATGGTATTTTTTGCTGTCCCATATTCACCTCCCTTTTCTTCCCTTTCTTGGCGTTTTGCTGTTGTGATTGCAAGCTCATGTTTCTTTTGCGGCGTGTTAACTAATTAGATTAATTAATCAAGGTTAATTAATCTTGGGTAGTGCACGTCTGAGTGAGCAGGAGATGCCAGTGAGAGCTGATGCTTGAGTGACACCACCAAACTCACTGAAAGGTTTAGACTGAGTGCACACAAAAATAAAATGTGAGAGAAAAACAGAAAGTCGGAATTGTACATTTTTTTTGTATGGAATTTGTGAATTTCACGGAGTTAAAGTGGACTGAAATAACATTTAGGACTTTATCTCTTTCCCCTGAGTAAGAGAAATGAATGTCATGACATGACTGGCATTACACACTATGGCAAGCGTAATAATTTAACAGGAAAACTGTGACATTACATTCTGAGCCAATACTACTAAAGTCATGATGCAACTCCTGTAGAATTTACTGCAATAATGTCAAAGCACTGATAAGGGTTTGAACTTGACTCAAGAGGTTCCACTTAGGCAAATTTGTCTTGAAAGTCAAAGCTTTTACTGTCATAAAGATTGTGTGTAGACTTTTACAACAATTAATGGGTGGTCACCTTTTGCAAACCACAAAATTTGACAGTGCAGGTGTTGCAGGGGAAAAGACTGTTAAGATTAACAATAACAACTTATGAGAGAAGTGTGTACCACTTTTGGGGGCACCACCATTCAAACCTTTCTTGTTTTTTATTGAATAATGTTTTTGCTGAAATCTAATGTAAAGAAAATCCTACTTCCAGAGAGTCCTATAAAAAAAGCAAGTTAATAAGGAGGTGGCGTTTGAAACTTGCTCTTGTGTTACTGCGTCATGCATTATCTCACAGTAAACCACACCGTGCTATAAATCACGCTGATCTGAAAAGCAAATGTAAAGCAAAAGTCACAGGGAGTGTGAGGTCATGATAAATTACTGCAAGGTACCACTCTAGCAAACCGCCTAGACCAGATATGACCGGGCATGTCAAGAAGTGGATATACTGTAACATTTGTCTTAATCCTAAAAATAGAAAGCCCATGCACACCAGAAAGCCCTTTATCCATGTTCTTGTAAATATCAATTTGCGTTATGTGATGCCCACGCCCTGAAACACCCAGAGAGCCAAATGTAAATATTTGAACTTGATCTTTGCCTCATGACATAACCCTTATTGTTAAAAATACTCTAGTAGCACTCTACTGCTGGCCTGACTCATGCTTAGTATGTGCAGTCTGTATCTGAAAGTTTGTGGCTTTATGCAAAGACAGGCTGGCTGAGAGATTCATTGATTGACTTGTAAGACTCATTTTTAGACTTTCATCATTGCTTCCACGTGGACTTCTGTCCACATCATCTGTCATATTGACTTGTTTTTTTTGTTGTTGAGGTTTTCATTGTTTGCATTCAGGCCCTGCAATAAGGACATTAGTGTAAAAGGTGACAAGGTCAGAGGGTTGCGCATTTGTGTGGATACAGGTGGCAACCTCTTTGTGCGCTGCATGTCCTCACCTTCGCCAATGCACTTCCATGCAGTGACCCATCACTTACGGCAACAACTCTGGTGCGGCATTGACAGACGGGTTGTCAGAAAGGTCGTGCCCCGGGGTGGAGGAGTCAGGCGTTCTCGATCATTCCTTGTTGTGACACATGACTAGTGGCACCAGAGCCCCGCCACATGACAAGTTGGTTACCGACAACAGAAAGCGTGAGCTCCTTGACCTTTTGTTTCTCTCCCACTTTCTCTCTTTCCCTACAATATCTCCTCTTCTCTTGTTCACTTTTTTCTTTCTTTGCTTTCTCTCTCTTTCTCCCCTTTTCTCCCTTTTTGAGGCTCTACTACTCTACTAATAATACTATGCTATTTTTTTTGTAATTGTAATTGCCGTAAACAAGACAATTGTGGCCAAGTTTGCACAATTTGAACTCAACTCAAAGCAACTCCATATATGCCGACCTGTGGTCATATTGCATCAAAGGCACCTCATTGCACTGACATCCCATTGATGATGACACACATTTGGAGTCTTATTTAGTCTGGTTGTATCATATCAGATAACTAGGTGTGGACCATATGCGGTGACTAATGTCACAGAATGCCTATGACGTTGGTGAATTGGCAATGAATTATTTGCACATGGTTAACAATGTTTTTCTCAATGTAATTGAGTCATCTCTTGCCTCATGATCTCATGACACACATGCAGTCGGGGCACATTATTTGTACAGTATGTCTCACTTCAAGTGCTTATGACACTTTCTGTTCTCTTTCTGTTTTTTTGTTTTGTTTTGTTTTTGCTGACATCTCTGTGTTTAAACGCATATTTTCACATCTGTTTCTGCGGTGATTGTAGCGTTCTTTGGCATTTTAAGCCAGCGCCGTTTTCTACTTGGTGTTCACATTATGTATGAAACCGTTCCATTTCTGCCTGTTAAAGAAAGCCATCCCCTCCTCTCTTTATTGATATTCTTCACAACCATTTGAATAGATATAAATAGTTGAAGCTCTCATCTTCCATGTCAGGAAAAGATGAAAACATTATGTGCCTTTCAGAAGACATACCATCGGAAGATCCCCTTTACTTCCTTTGAGGCAAAGAAGAAGATGGCAAAAGATCTTATGTGCTGAATAAGGAGGTGAAGAAGAACACCTCAACATCTTCTGTGGAAAGAGGAAGTAAAGGGGAGAAGAGCACTCGCAGCCTTAGGAGGGAGGTAAGGGAGCGTGGAGCTTGAATCTACTCTCTCATGCTCCAGTGACCCCCCTATGACTCCCCGATCCAAAAGGTCATGCCCGTCTCCTGTCTCCCACGGCGAATCTGCAATCCACGATCGCTAACCTCAACCCCCCACAGCCACCCACACTATGTCTCCAAATGAAGATTCCCACCCACCTGCCCATACCCCCAGCTGAGCATCAGAGGTTTCCAGCTTTGCAGTCTCAGGAGAAATCCCCCCCCACTCCCCATCTCCCTACTCCTCCACGCCTCCATGGAATTACTTCCATCTGGCCTAGTTTCCGCCCTCGCTCCGAATAAAATTGTATACTATCTATATGTTGTTTTTCTGTAACACCTCCAAATGTTCTTCTCCCTATTCCTTTATTGTATTTTTTCCTCTCCTCTCCCATGATGTTTTCCAGCTTTCATTTACCTTCCAATTCCTTGTCCCACTCCTCGCCTTATTCTCTTATTAACACGTTGGTGGCTTCAGGGTGTAATTGTGTCCCTATATGTTGCCTGTCGGTGCTCATTTGGGTGTCTTGGCCTTTGCTTACCCATGGCTTACAAAGCCCCACGATAACGAAGAATTTGTCCGTCTCTTTGAGTGCTCCATATGCTTCTCGTCTTTTTCCTTCTCCTTCTCTTTCTCCTTGTCTCACCAAAGCAATGTACAAAAGCACAAATCAAGACATCATAGCTGATCGTGTCAAAGCAGCAGACTCCCAATGTCATGCTGAAAGGTTGTGAACCCCTTGTGCAAAAATTTTTACTTTTTGCAATCCTTATTTAATCATAATTTGGATCTTCTTAACTGAAACAATGGATCTGTATTTACCGATTTCTTATGTTTTAGGGGAAATTATGGATGTAGTAAAATGAAAATAGTTTAAGGGGAATTGTACAGGTGCAACATTAACTGAACCTCCTGTTGCATTAGTTAAATGAAGTAGGTAAGTAGAATCAGGTGGGTAAATAATTGGGTATGAAGTTAACCAATCAAAGGATCACCAACAGTCTCAAGAAAAATATTAAAACCAGTAACAACCCAAGAATAACATCCAGGATCTATAAGCCTCCATTGCTGCATCTGTGCATCCGTCAACAATAAGAACATGGATAGAGATGGCATTCATGCAAGGATAACCAGGAAGAAACTGGACTGTCTAAAAAGAACAAAGCTGCCTGTCTTAAGTTTGCCAGAGACCACCTGAACAAACCTGTAGATTTCTGGAAGCTTGTTCTCTGGACAGATGAGTCCAACATTGAACTGTTTGGTCGCAATCAAAAAATGCTATGTTTGGCAACATGCCAAACGTGGGAGTGTCATGGTCTGAGGCTATTTTTCTTCTTCTGGACCTGGACAATTCAACATCATTAAGGGAACCATGACTTCTGAGGGAAACCAGAGAATTCATGAACAGAATCAGTCTGAGAGTTAAGCTGCGCCAAAAGTGGCTGTTCAACAAGAAGATGATCCTGATTGATTACAAGCATTCAAGCAAATCTGCCAGAATGGTTCAGGTTTAGTTTAGATTTAGTGTTTTGGAATGGCCATGTCAAAGTCTTGACCTAAATCCAATTGAAATGCTGTGGCAGGACCTGAAGCAGCTGTAAGGAGGAGTATGAGAAAATCCCTCAAGCAAGACACTGATCAGTGGCTTTAGGAGTCGTTTACTCCAACTCATTGCTGCTATAGGAGGAGCCACAAGTTATTGATTGAAGGAGTTCACATATTTTTGCCAGGGATATCTGAGTTTTTGTTAAATAAACTATGAAAGTATGGAATTTATTTGTGCATGTTCTCTAGGATATTTATTATTATTCATTACGATTTGAGGTTAAAATCAGGATCTTACAAGGTTATTTTTCTATGATATATGAAATAATGACCACCCCCTGTAGGGTTCACAACCTTTCAAGCATGACTGTATGTCTTGCTGTATCATAGAAAGAAAATTGGCACGCGATCCCTTGCTCAACCATTGAATGACGTGTTTAGTGGAGTTGAAAGTGCATAAAGAAAGATATTGTTGCAAGAACAGTAATTTCATCAATGGGCAATTTTACATCAAGCATGTCCTCAACATGTTACATGTGTGTGGGTGGGGGGTCATGTGCTCAGACAAATGCTTACAAGAAACATGTTTGTCCATGATCCAAATGATTTGTAATGTACTTACAGCCTTTGCATTTCATGGTTTAGGCCCGGGGTCCCATTGGTCGCAAGTAATGGGAGCGAGGGCTGCAGTAGTTCAAAGGACCGGAATAGTCCCATTAACTGTGCAGTGGGACAGAAACGCCCTGCAACACCCTCAGTGAAGCAATATTAATGCAATTACAAATATCACTCCAGAAAATACCGTAATAATCAAACCAGTGTGTGAATGAACTCTGCTCAAAGGCTAGCCTCTCCAGCTTAAATGCCTGTTATATATAAATTGGCCTTTTGTATGCAGTGCCCCAATAAGTCAGATGAGTTGATAAATGTTTTTCAATTTGCAAATGTATGACTGAAGTAAAATATGGCTGCATGACAACATTTTGTCTTTACACCATTACATGATGGTTATAATTTAAAGATGTTGCACATAATACTGTCATCACAAGGTGTAGAAGTCAGATGGCACTTGGCTTATTGGTCACTCTATGTTGTGTCACCCACACAAACATGTAGCACACATTCATTCATTCCCCACACAGGCATGCAGATAGCCATACACACACACACTTGAGTCACCCCTGTGGCTTGAAGCCCTAGCATCACACACTTGGGATTCACACAGACAGCACTGCTAAAGCCAGATCATTGCAGTGACATGCTATCAGTGACACACTATCAGTGGCACTTGGCCGCAGTCACACATATGACGTGTTTCAGGGACATAAGATCAGCTTGTTTAAGCGTCTCAATGGCATCTCCATTGGTCATCTGCCAGTTATTGTCACACCAACTTAAAGATTTTGGCTAGTGGCCCAACCACTGTAGAAAATAAAAATAAAAGTATGTGCACTTCTCTTCAGCAAGTTGCATGTGTAATTAAATATACTTGAAAGTTATTCTCAGTTTCAAATGCCATAATGTGCAGACATTTTTTGGATTCCATTCAGGGGAAAAAATGTTTTTTTTTACACATATAAATAAATTGGCAAAATGATGCAAGATGATCTTTGCATCAATTTTATGATATTTCCCAGTTTGATTCCACACATTTGCCAGTCCAGTTTCACCTGAATGTGTTGAGTGGATGAGTCACATTGACTGTACCGTCTACCCAGCAGTTTATATCATATTTAACCCATGATTATGACTAAGAAATACGTGTACAATCATGCTTGAAAGTTTGTGAACCCTGCAGGGGGTGGTCATTATTTCATATATTATAGAGGAATAGCTTTCTAAAATCTTCATCTAAACCTCAGACCTTAATGACGATATCCCCAATAAAGAACATGCACAAATAAATATGATATTCTT
>CABFOQ010000428.1:0-20315 GCA_900660455.1 Gephyroberyx darwinii | reverse complement strand
GGAAGGCTAAAAAAAAAAAAAAAAAAAAAGAAAAAAAGAAAATTGACCTTTGAAAGCAAAACAGCAGGTGGAGAGCTAAAACCAGGCAGCTCAGGACACATCGAGAGGAAAGTCAAACAGGGAAAATGAAAGTATACTATCTCAATTCTTGAGCTGAAGAGGGACAAAGAATATCATGAGGCCCGATGCTGTGTGTACAGCCGTAGTTTGCGCGTGGTAGTGCACATGAGAGCGGTGTTTGCGCGACGGCAGCGAGGTACGGCACAGGCATCAGTGTAATGGAGGGCGAGGAGAGGACCGGGGCAGCCAAGGCAAGGCCGAGCCGTCTGTCTGCCCTTCAGGAGCAGCTGATCTGGGCCCTGCTGGGATCTGGACTGTCCCGGGACGTCCTGGTCCAGGCCATGGGGGAACTGGAGAGAGAGAGGACAAGCGCCGGGGCAGAGAAGGGAGAGCGGGGGGATGGAGAGAGCTCTGAGGAGGGAGAAATGGATTTCCCGCCGCCCATTTTCGGGGAGCTGGAGAGGCTTCCACCGGAGGAGGCAGCGAGACAGAGGGCTGAGGTCGACCTGCTGCTGCAGTAAGTAGATCCCTTATGATAGCACTCCTCTGGAAGCTCTCTGTCAGCGGCACAATCACCATTTACTGATCACTATTCCTACACGGTATTTTGTCTGTTCCTCGTCACTGGAAATAATCGCACAAGATTTCTGTGTAACATCTGAAAAAGCCTCGACCACACAGCCAACACTGCTCTGAGTCCACCTGCTCTCCTGGTTTCTTTTTCCTTCCCACATCAAAACTAAGCACCGGAGAGTTGAAACGACAGTTTACCTGATTACATCCCTTCTATTCCTTTATTCTTCTTAAGTTTGGTTCCCCCTCTCCTTCTCCTGCTCTCTGTCTGCTCTCTGTCTGCAATCTTTCCTGGCCTCTGAGGTGAATTTAAAGGAGGGTTCCTCCTTTGCTAGTTACTAATTACCCACCCCCATCATTATTCTCTGGCCATTTCTTAATAAATGAGCTGCATGCATAGGTGAAGATTAATAGAGTAGGGCTGGGCATGCGGGGCTGTGTTTACACAAAGCAGGAGTGATATTTCTTATTCAATTATAAGATTTATTTGTAGTATGTGGAATGCACTATGTGTGTTTGTTATCACTTTATTTCAAATAAGGCCAAAGCATTAATATGGAAATAGCAATATGTATTAAAATGCTTTGAACAACAACAGTTAGACAAAAACACAGATTCAAACATGTTTCTATGACAAATTGGATTTTTGTGAATTTAGAAATGTTAGTTTACTCCCGGCCTGAACGTCATAAAGCGTCAAGTTAAGCTTCATAAACAGGTTTTTTTATTCTCCAGTGATCTGAGAGGGTTGGACTTTGCCCCGGTGTGCTTTCCCTTATCTCTCTCTGTCAATAATAAGGCTCTTTCGACTTCCCCCTGAGTGGCCATGCATTTTTTCTTTGTGCGTTTCACATGTACGTGTGTGCAAAGGTCCTTGTATATATCCTTGTATATTTAACAATAACAATAGAATAATCCTAATAAGCTTTATCTGTTTAGTACATTTCTAAAAGTGTGTTACAGGAAACCATAAAATGAGGAATAGCTGCGAAACATTAATTAAATAAAGGAAATAAAGGCCTTAAAACAATAAAAGGCAAGCAAAAATGAATGGGAATGCTAAATCAAGTTTGAAAATACGTTTTAAGGGACCATTTCAAAGAGGATTCCTATACACAAAGATGACGTTTTTGTCCATTTGGGTGTCTGTGTGTGACAGGGAGGACCCATGGCGTGTGGCTAAGGTGGTGAAAAGCTACATGCAGCAGCACAACCTCCCGCAGAGAGAGGTGGTGGAGTCCACGGGGCTAAACCAGTCACATCTCTCCCAGCACCTCAACAAGGGCACGCCCATGAAGAACCAGAAGAGAGCGTCTCTGTACAGCTGGTACATCAAGAAGCAGTGCGAGATTAGCCAGCGTGAGTATTCGGTCAGCGGTGGAGCTGCTAACCCCGCCGCCATCATGATCTCATCACATTTCATCATCTCTGTCATGTATCAAACACCCAGGATAAAGCAACCGACATAACATCTAACACTCACGGGCCATTCCCTTCAGAATTCACCAACGCCAGACACGGCCTGGCGTCGGGTGAGGACCAAGGAGGGGACACGAGGAAAGGCCGTAGGAACCGGTTCAAATGGGGACCGGCGTCCCAGCAGATCCTCTTCCACGCCTACGAGCGACAGAAGAATCCCAGCAAGGAGGAGAGAGAGGGCTTGGTGGAAGAGTGTAACAGGTCAGACACCAAGATGATACCAAGACAACCTTTACAGTTGAAGGCTCTGAGTGGCAGAAAGTGTTACAGGAAAGTATTTGAAAGTTTATGTACTATACTTTTCTGCAGTTGACAACTTACTTGCACCCATCTGATTTGTCCTGGGACTGTTGTCAGGTTTGTCTTTCAAGTGTGTGAAAAACTCCATTCAACAACTGCACTGTAATGCACCACCAATTTCTCACTCAAGTCATCAAACCATCATCACAATTCCTCTTTTCCCACCCAGTTGATCTTTTTCTCCTACTTAGGACTACTTAGGAGTTTCACTCATGTGCCGATGTGCTCGTCCTCCCCCAGGGCGGAGTGTCACCAGAGGGGGGTGTCTCCCTCCCAGCTCGCTGGCCTGGGCTCTAACCTGGTCACTGAGGTCCGGGTGTACAACTGGTTCGCCAACCGCCGCAAAGAGGAGGCCTTCCGCCACAAACTGGCTCTCGATACGCCTTTTACGACCCAGCCCAATTCCTCCTCTAACCACGCCCTCCCTCCAAGTCCTGTGCAGGGTAATAACCTAACGACCTTCAATAATGCGGTGTCTGAACCATCAGGGATGCAGTTTTTTATTTCAAAGAGAGGGTTTAATCAATAAGCAACGAGAGCAACATGTTAAAGAAATCTTTTTTGATTCATTTATAATAATTAAATGTGATTCTTCTGCCAGGAAATGTAGTTCTTGTACAGTTGCTAAACAACATGGCTGCTAAGCGATTGGTGATCAGATATTTTACGAAGGCTTTAAATGTGACTCAGCCAATCAGGACTGAGGACCAGAACTATCTGCTTTATAATACTGCATTTGCCTGCTTTATGTGTTTCGGCTGATATCCCTGATCAATAAAAATACAGCCATCTTATCAGCCGAAAACACAAAGTGGGGCTGCAACAAAGAAGAGCATCCCGTCCCTCCTAATTGAGATGGGGTGATTCCCCCCTATCACCCAGATGAAATTCTGGTGTCAGGTATGGCACACTTCTCCACTTCTTTGTCACAGGAAGTAACAAATCAAAATTTGAGAAGATAATTCAAAACTGTCTCCTGAACGGCAGCGAGTGAGTGCTCTGTCCAGAGAAAGCTGTTAGATCTTCTGCCTCTCTCGCCCCTTTGGTATCCTCCGGTATAAAGCGTCGCTGACCGCCCCGGGTTGGTAAACATGAGCTGCTGTGGGCAGTTTACTGACGTCGTGTCACATGTTTTCTGGGAATTGAAGGTCAAAATTTTCAGTGACCTTTTGCTGCCATTAGGAACTGCCAACAAGTGAAGTTGCCTGAGCTTTAATACGAGCCCACACAGTGAAGGAGGAGCCATGGGGCCTGATTGGTTTGTGGTTTTCCAGGTATGAAGTACAGCCAGCAACTCCCATGTGACAACCTGGGCTCAGCCAGGGGAAGCGGAGGGGACAGGGGTTTAGGGGACCGCCTGTTGGTCAGCCCGGTTCAACTGGAGCCCAGCCACACACTCCTGGAGACGCAGAATCCCAAATCGGTGAGAGCGTATATGACACTAGTCATGATAGACTAGCTGTACATGTGGCTGCCATCGCTCATTATTACTATGTTATCCTCTGATCCCAGGTATCCAGTGGCGGCCTCCTGCCCCCAGTCAGCACTTTGACATCACTGCATAGTCTGTCTGCCTCCCCTGCTCCGCCCCAGGGCCTCATCATGACCTCCCTGCCCAGCGTCATGAGTCTGGGAGAGTCCTCTCTTCTCATAGGTAACCTTCCCCACTCTACACAGAGGCAACTGTATCCGCCCTCTGGCTTCCCTTCTTTTCTGTTCAAGAATGACACGAGATACTCAGAGAATGAGTTTTTTTTGGGTTTTTTTGCTGCTCTGCAGGTCTAACCTCCACTCAGTCTCAGACCGTACCTGTTATAAACAACATGGCGGGCGGTTTGACCACTCTTCAGCCAATCTCATTCCAGCAGCAGCTTCACACCTCTCTCCAGCAGCCAATAGCACAGCAGCTCCCAAATCACATGTGTCACAGTCCGTTCATGGCAACCATGACGCAGCTGCCCTGTCACAGTAAGGCTGGCGGCAATAAAACGAGCAATAAAATACAATTCACCAAGTTGTGTTGCGTGAAGACATGATCCGTGTGTCTTTCCCCGCGACAGTGTACAACAAGTCTGACATGCCCCAGTACTCTTCGTCCAGTCTGCTGTCCCAAGCCATGGTCATCGCAGACGGCAGCAGCCTGGGGACCCTGACCAGCCTCACTGCAGTCAGACAGGTACGGGAGTCGGGAGTTGTGGTGGGTGGGTTGGTTTGTCAGGGAGTCAGGAGCAAAAAAAGCATCACAGTATGAAAAATCTGGCTTTTTGTTTTCTAGATTCTAACAACGGACCCAGAGGAACAGACAGAAGCCTTACAGGAAGAGTCTCTTCACCTGCAGCCCCCCACACCTGTACCAGGTAGAGGCTTAAGCCCCACACGGATTTACATCCTGCTATGATACTGACGATACTTAATGGACCCCTTACCTACGATTGACCGTGGTTCATTTTTTGTCAATTTAAGTCAGGAGCCACATTTACTGTTACACCGTGATCACACTCAAACCGTATTGCATTTGTGTTGCTGCAAATTGTGTGCAGTTCTATGCAAGGATTTTGTGGACATTTCCATTGCAACTCTCATTCACTGACGTAAACTAGTAAAGAATGCATCCATGCATTACAAACACATAAGAATAAACCCAATGCATGCATGCAACACCTTCATCTCAACACTGTGTATCTGCAACGGCATGATGCAGCGGTTACATATGTAATGAATGAACCTCCACTGAGACTAAGGTATAACTAATGCATTAACTGTGATCCAGGCCCCAAGTGCAGTTGCACTTCCTGGACTCCCTGTATCTATGCCTCTGTACTGTAAAGGAACATTCATCACAAAATGTGGCCAGAATCTCTCCAGTACATGAGAAATTGCTGATCTAACTGTGTCCTTTTACAGTTTCCTCTGAGAGCCTTGAGCTATTTCCAGCTTCTCAGAGCACAGAAAGTCACCAGTCTCACCTCCTCTCACCTTCACCAACAGACATCAACTCCTACATCCCTGCACAGATGGTCTCTACTGCACAGTAGTAGTGCAGCATCACCACCGCGAGTGTTTGGTGGACACAAATCCTCTTAATGAGATGGACAACTACCTCTGGGGAACATTTCCAGAGAAACCACAGTTCTGATGATGATCTCTGGAGTCACCGGTCCTGGAAGCATTCTGCCTTTATATTTCAAAGAACCCTTGGACTGAAATTCGTGTCCACACCCTTGTAATAGAACTTGAACAAGGAACGTTTGCGTAGATCCACTTTTGATATTAAGCCAAAAAAATAAATCATTTGAAAATCAACAACAAAATGTATTTTTTTTATTAAAAATAAATTTCCTAATGTATATTCATAAATTGTACATTCAGCACAAACTTGGTGTAAACTTTTTTTTTTTTTTTTTTTAGTTTAAGACATCTGATGTAACTGCCTTGAAGGAGGATTAAATGAACCTGACATTTCCAAAGGGTGGTTGTCACTAAGCTACACTTTCTAATCCGGTGAAGATCTTTTATGACAAGAATAATCATGGGTTGTGGTATAAAAAGGATTTTTAAAGATATAAAAATGCTTCTCTTGTGGATAAACCTTTATTGCCTGCAGGTGGAACTGTGTCTAGATTATGTCAAACAGCATTCTAAAATATCTTCAAAAAAGGTCCTTAATGCTTTTTTTTAACCATCCAGTCATTTAAACTTGAACTTGTGTCACAATGTGGCAATGTGGAGCAGAACCAAGCATCCAACAACAAGTACAGACCTGTGAAACCCGTCTCTTAGTTCTGTATTTCCATCTTCTTCTTCTTCTTCTTTTTCAGTTTTACTTTCAGCTGTCCACTCTCTTCCTCTGGGTCCCCACGTGCTCCGTTGCTTTGAGCATGAGGAGACGATCCTGCAGAGTCCAATTTCCTCTTCACCTGTTCGCTCTCTTCTTGATTCACTTTCCTTTTTTTCTGTTTCTTGGGAACCGGGTTGTCCTCTCCCTCTTCTTCTGCCGGTTTCTTTTTTTTCTTTTTCTTTACTTTTTCTGGGAGGGAGGGTGGCTGTGTCAGGGAAGATGAGGGCGCACTGTGCGGTAAGAATGAGAGCTGCAGGTCGCTGACTGACACTGCTGCCTCCCTCAGCCTTGATTCCATGTCACTATCGCTGTCACTGTAAGCAAACAAAGTTCAGGAGTTGAGAGACCTATCAAATCACTGACATTACATTTTCAACAACAAAAAAAGAGGCAGAACCTTGAGCTGGGAATGGGCCGACGCCTCACAGGGGGTGGTGAATCATCCACTTTGTGCCCTGGGATTGACGAAGTGAACAGTCGAAATCCTGTGAGGAAAAAACAAAACAAGTGCATTTCAGGAGTTGGTACCAAAAAACAAACATGTTTCACTGTGTAACAACAGCAAGAACAAGCACAATTAGAAACTTCACCTTCGTCATTATCGTCGCATTTTGTTGATTCTGCAAGAGATGTCGTTTCAGTCGTCACCTCTGAAATGCAACTGAGAGTCAAATTGCAGGTTAATGAGGATTTCTCCTCTCCATAAATCAGCGGTGAATGTATGTCTATTGAAACAATGAGATTATCACTTTAAAATACTAAACATTGTCCAAAGTCAAAAAAGTACCTCTCAAGGAAATGTCCCAACTTTTTGGCGACGTGGCTACGAAACTCTTGGGTGACCTGCAGCTCGTTGCCATCATGTTCGTGGGCGGACACGACGACACTGGTGTTACATGTACATGATGCAAAATGTACTAAAAACAAACTTCCTTGTAACCCATACAGATACTAATATAGATAACATACCTGATACATAACGCATACATAGCATGCTTCAAGGGCTCTATGAAGTCTTTGACATGCTGTCACTTATAACTTCTGCTTTCCCATGCATTAGAGATAAAAAAATAATTTAAAAAATCTCATTTCAGAATCTTTACGAAGAAATCTGTGGCAGCATCTACAACAACAGCTTCAAGCTTGTATGTGTTGAGAAATGGGAGACATTTCTTCACAGTTACTATCTAGACTCTTCAATGTGCACTGAAGTGACTTTCTAATGTCATTGTAATTGAAAACTGTTATGCTTTACTTGCTCTGAATGAATGTGCTCTGGTGGGCTACTGTTGCTGTGTAGGGCTACAGATGCTAGATTACATTAGATACAATAGGACGAGTGAAGCTCCATCTGGGTTTAGACTCAGTGGTTATTATAGTGGTTAGTAACTTACCGCCGTGACTGTGTCCCATTGCTCTGCCCATCTAAAATAAACAACGGGACCAGCATTTACTCAAGCACATTTTTAACATACTTACACTTACTTTACTACATCAATATGATACTACTGGAGAACTGAATGTACTGGTATTTTTTAATTATTTAGTTGTATTAAAACACGAAATAAGCTGAATTTAAAATAACTTCGTGTTCTACCTCCCGTCTTGGCCGCTGCTGCGTCCCAAACTGCCTCCTTACACCTCTCAAGAGCTTCATCCTCACTAGAATCACTAGAAACACCAACCATCTTTGCAGCGGGGGCCGCCATGATGGAACCACGTGTTTGTGTTGCCTGTTTTCGAGCTACGGGTTGTGGGTAATGTAGTCTGCTCGTGAGAGCCAGCTATGTACGCGTTTCCTTTAGATATATGCTTTTATTTATCACTCTCTTCACACAGCTTTTAGAAACAAACAGTTCAAACAAGACAAAATAGTCAACGTGGAAAATGTAAAAAAAAAAAAAAAAAAAGGTCTAGGTAGTTCTATGAAGATCCTCACATTGTACTAATAGAGGAAGTCAGAGCTATGGGATTAAAGAATGAATCTGGCATTCTTGTCACTTCATGGAATATAAAGACTACAAACTCATGCGTGTGAAAATTGGATTTCATTTAGATTTCAAAGACAGTTAAGATCCAACTCCAATGTAAATGAAGGAGCTGGCCTTAGTAGCAGGTTTGTTAACCAGTCGTGTAGTTATATGCAGCTACAAAGCATGCCCTCTCTGTTAAGGCCTAGTATTCTGATTTATCAACCCAATTACCACTGACTGATATTGAATAGGAGCCTACCCACCTCCTCAGCTACCATCACTACATCACTGCTGCTAACCACCCCTCCAACTGTGATACACCTATTGATGTCAGTGTTGAGGATATAGAAGTTTATGGACCAGTGACCATTGTGCTACCCAGACATCCCAGTTGGGGAAGCTGTTAATGGACTCCATCAACAATACCTTCAAACTGTAAAATGCCAAATTTGATCAGATATTGTAAAATCACACAAGAGTATCTGAAATGTCTCATAGTGGGTCTCATACTGGTCATTAGATATTTCATATACGGCAGTATTGCAAGATATATCATACGATATCCTGACAGACACTGATGAGGGGCTGAAATCGCTTCCTTTCAGCTCATCGGTTGAGAGATGCACTACACTGCAGCGCTGGCCATAGAGCCGGATGAAGCACAAGGTTCTCTCACAAAAGGAGAATGACAATCTGAATACAAGGCACAGCGAATTGGAGTCATAGTGCAGAATAATAGGAAGCACAGATTATTAGAGCGTTAGAACGGAAAAGACTTAGCAGGGCTTCCACGAAGAGGGAAAAGGACTGCCTCTGTTCAAGATATGTCCTTATAAGAACAACCAAACTATGGCAGACATTGTGCTGTCCTGCTTTATGTTGATGCACATTTCGGTCGGCAGGCTGAGGAATTGGGCGCAGAGCAGTATACTCAGCGGCCAGTTTATTAGGTACACCACTGTTCACAAACCTCACTCCTAAAAGTAGGGGTTCACGTAAGTTGACCAACAGGCCAATTCCTCAAAAAGTCAGTGTAGTCCTTCAAGGGATTCAGTTACTGTGTGACCGAACATGGGAGTGGATGGAGCACGCCACCCACACCGTTTTGAGCATGGTGGTAAGGGCCATCTGGGGCTGAGGCTACAGAGACTGATGTGACAAACACAAAACTTCCAGTCACGGCGGTCCGGACGTCAGAAATTGCTCACTGATGACAGGGTGAGGGAGAACGGGAAACACCTGGCAGACCCAAATCAGGCAAAATAATGGACATCAGCATGGATGAACACGACACCTGACACTTTGAAAGGACTGCATGCTGTTCTTTAGTGGCACAACATTACTAGAGCATGTGCCTAATAGTGTACCTAATAATCTGGCCACCAACTGTATGGGAATAAATAATTTGCAAGTCTCAAAACTGTCAGTAGATAATTAAGAGAGAAGGAAACTCCAACTGGTGCTACATGAGCATCTATGACTGGCGATACTGTAGCACGCCTAGTCAATGCTCGCCGTTCCAAAAGGGAACCACAATTGTCACTTGCAAAAGGTAGTTCAGAATAACGTCAACATGCCAACCAACGTATGCCACTTATATACTCAAGTAAAAGACGTCACAACTACCAGAATCTATATGGTTTGAAAGGTTTCAAAGTGTCCCTTCCCAGAAGAGACGGCAAACAACTCAAGGCAAAAAGTGTTCAAGCAGTAACATGAGATACTTATAGCACACGACAACTGAAAACACAGCGCAAAAGGGTTTCAGTCAATTATATCACACAGAAACATTGAACAGTAACATTACTCTGGGTCCCAGAATCTCAGCAGTATGAGGTATTGGTAAATTAATCATTGATTTCTTATGAAGGCAGATGTGGTCCGTCGTTTCCCAAGAATGCCTCAAGTTCATAGGAATGTCTGAAAAGGAGAGAGCACTTCTGTCCCCTGAAAAGAAGCTTTTGGGTGGTTGTGATCCAGGGAAATGTGACCCCAGTGATGCACTGTACATGTTCCTCCCCTCAGGCATTACTGACCACCGTTGTAGGCATAGTCTGCCTTGTTGTGCATGATTAGTTTGTTGTCCACAAAGTAGAAACTGTCTGATCTGGTCTCATATGGGTGCTCCACCATTTTGCAAACTGCAAGGAGGGAGAGAGAGAGAAAACAAGACATGCATTATGTGTAAAATATGCACGCTTGTAGAACAGTACTGGATAACGAAAGCAGACTAGAACTCACTGAGGTCCTCTGGGAGCTGTGGAAACTCATAAATGTGCTCGCACGTGTTGCGACTGTTAGGAATGCAGAAGCCAAAGTCAAAGTCAAAGTTCTTGAGAAGGCGCCCTTGGAAATAATGCCTCTCAATCATACGAAAGCTGTTAATGGGCCGGTCGCCCACTGTGAACTCCACGCTGAGGTTTGGGAAGAGAAAGAGAATACAAACAAAATTTACAACAACAGTCATGACATTTTTGTATTAAAGAAGGACATGAAAAAGCTGATTGTTACACGTTCAACCATGTTCAGAAAGCGCCTCATGATTAGATCAGAAAATGTCTTCTGTTGAATTTACTTACGTTGCACCGACTGTGCGCAGCTTTAGGAAAGCCGGTGTAAACTGATACCGAACAAAACGTCCAGCGCTGGTGTCTACATCTCCACTCTCCTCTTCATGCTCTACAGGACCTAAGACACAGAACACAACTTCAAAAATTGTAATTGGTAACATTTGCAATTACTAACAAGAGTTCCATTATTCAACAACATTGAAATATTGTATATAGAATATTTAATAATTGTGTTGTAAATTATGCCTATTTATAAATTCCTGTCTGAATTCAAATAATTATCAATAATTATTATCAAAAGATATTGTAAAAAGCATTACACAACTTAAAAAGCACTTTGTGTAATGTTCAGTCAATATAGAGTCCACTGATGATAATGATTTGATATGATTTGTAATAGTGGTGTCAAAAACATCAGTGGAAATTAAAATTTAAAAAATCATCTTCAAAAGACTTCAAAAGAAGTGGTAAAAGTGACAGGAGGCTTCAGTATTCCACATATAGGACTTTTTTTATTATAAATATTCCTGGAGATCAAAGTAAACCCAGATACAGCGTACAGTTAACAGGGGGAGAGTTGAAAGAGAAATGAAAGTTTAAACGTTTTTCTGAACTGATAACAATGGTAGAAGAGCAGATATGGAGCTGACAGATTTTAGAAGCTGTCAATGACAACAAGAAAACAGGTCAATAGTTATGAAATACAATCTCACAATGAAAAAAGACTGCATTTTATATTTCCTGGCAGAAACATGGCTCATTATTTGTGTGGTTTATGTCATACTGGGACATAGGGATGGTATGAGTTTCTAAAATGCCATCTTACCGCAGGTGGGAGGTTTGGCAATCTCAAACAGCACCGTCCCTGTCTCAAGATCTCGGATTTTGAAACGTGTAAAGTCAATGCTGTAAACATTGTCTTCGGGTTTGCAAAGATAATCTGGAACAGGAAATGACGTATGAGTTAGTTAGCAGTACAGCAAACAAAAACCCACTCAATTCTAGCATCAATGCATCCATTATCGGACATGCCCCTGTCTAATGTGTCTCTACCCATTTTCCAATGCCAGCATTCATTCCACGGTATGTCAATTGTTTACTGATACATATGCCACATTTTGTAACGATGCACACATATTCCGTAGTACAAACTTAATTTGATCTCTGCTAACCGAATTTGGCTAACAGTTGAAGCTGAAGGGGCAGATCGTGCATGCAGTTGCGTCCATTTTCCGTCTATTTTCCTATACCTTGTATTAGTGGTCAATTTTATAACCCACACTCTCAGCTTGTGGACAAATAGATGTGGGTGAAATGGGAAGTGATGTGATCGTTGTCTAGTCCGAGAAAAGGCCAAAACAACAACAGGCATTCAAGCATTCCCCGCGACCCGTTGTCCGATAACGGACCCATGGGTTCGACTACGAAGGTTCAAAGGCTGCACTGTTTGTCAGCAGAGAATAGTTTACACCAACCAACGGCAGATAACGTTGCACTTTTCCACATTAACTTTGGCAATGTAATCAACAGTTTGTTTGCGGTTCTATTGACAAAATTGATGGACTTATTGGAAAAGCTTAAAGCTCGCCAGAGCTAGCAAAACTGTATCCAACAATGGAGCCCGTGGCTTATTTTTTACGACAGAAATGAGGACCGAGCTACACACCCTCGGTAACAACACGGAGACCCAGGACGTGGTCCGGAGAAATATCTCTTCCCAGCGCCCGGAGTTCACCCTCTGTGACCACAGGCCACTTATCCGTTTGACTGCGTCGCGACTTGAGTTTCTTTAGCATTCCTCCACCAGACTTTCGGTCCTTTGGGTTGGTAGCCGGGCCGGTGTCTGTGTCCGCCGGCCCTTTGTTGACCGCGGGTGCCGTTTTGTTTCGAGAACTGTTCATATCTAGCAACTTAATCCAGAAAGTTGTTTTTTATTTTGTGGGCGATTTGAGAAACTGCGGGTGTAATTTCAAGATGGCGTGAAACTTGTATCGAGGACGAGAAAGTAATATTGTGATTGGCTGCAAACGCTGGCGGTTGTCATAGTTACCAGTGGGGTATGCTTGGTTTAGCGCTCGGGCAACGCAGTCTTTTAAACAAGTTGGGCGGGTTTTGTTGATATAGTGTTTAGTTCTCCTTTGTGTTACAGGAAGTATCTGGATTTAGCATAACATGGGTTATAGAAAAGGTTACGAGAGTAAATTAAAAGAGCAGAATAATGCTCTTTAGAGTAGACAAATGCAGTTGTCTTCACACCAAGGAACATAGGAGAAGGAATTAAACTAAAAATATATGGAAAAGATTTGGAGAAGGGTGAATGTTTTTAGCTTTTTAGGTCTTTGGTCTGATGTTAAACTCACTTGAAACACTCAGAGATAAGACTATAACAAAATGTAAGAATGTGTTGAGCTGTAATGAGATGTCTGGTGGGGAGATGTCAGATCATCTTTGAATGCCATAGATATTGGACTGATAACATCTGTTCTGGATTATGAGTGTGTTTCCTATGGACCAGCATAACTCAGTTGAAAAAAGCTACATGTAATTCAAGCTTGATGACTAAGAATTTGTTTGCAAGGCTTTTAAAACTACATCAGTGCCAGAAGAGAAGAGAATGTTATTATGAGACTGGATTGGTCACACAGCCTTAAATAATACTCTTTTCTTGATTAATAAACATGATAATGGAAGATGTAATGAATGTGGTAAAGAAGAATCAGTAAGTCATGTATGTCAGAGGTGGGTGGAGAGCTGAATGCTAACAATATTTTGAAACTATCATTATGACACAAAAGCATTAGATTCTTACTAGTGTTTAGGATCAACGGACCTAAAATATAGAAATTGAGTTTTTTGTTTTTTAATGACATTGTAAATCCCCAGTTCACACTCCAGATCAGCGGGGGCGGTAATGCGCTCTTAAATTGTTTGCCAACCGCCCTAACACAAAACTGAGGAAGAAGTAGCATGACATAAATCGATGCAACAAGCTAACTTAGTTCAAACTACCAGCCTGTGGCCCACCCCACCTAAACCACACTACTATTTTTTTCGTGAACAATGTGTTGTGGGAGTGGTGACATGCACAGTGATGTCTACTAACTCTTTCAGATTCTCCAGTGTGGGGCGCTAATGCAGTTTTGGGTGGCAGGCACTTTGTTGCCGGATATTACCACTGAAGAAGAAAGGAGCGGAGATGGTGCGGCTGAAGTCAAGGTAAAATGTGTCCACATGTACTACCATCAAAGTTTGTGTTCACCGTTCGTTTCTGACGGTGGCTCTTCTCTCGGCAGATATTTACTGTGCGAAGTGAACGTGTCGGACCGGAGCAGCCTGTTGCTGCTGAATGACCGGGCGATCACCGCGGCAGTGAAGGGATCGGTGGCCCGCACACACGGCGACTACGGAGCAGCACTCTGCAGCATTAGATGCACCGGTAACTAGAACCAGTCCAGGAAAATAAACAAATGTACAACCTGGTGGAACAAGGCTTAAGACCTTTAATGAAAAGTTAATGTCCACTGGTAAATTCGGCATGCAAGTGTTTTTCATATTGAGAATATTGTAGGAATAAAAGCAAACTAATTGTTAAAGTTGAGATTTTATTGATACAAGTGTATTGGGTGAGACTAAGAGTGGCTAATAACCATTCATAAAAGGTTTTAAGTGATGTTCAGGTATATGTAAGGCAGTATAACTTAATGGCGTTTGGTGTGATCTTTCCACATGAGAGGTTAGCACACATAGGTGCCAACCCTATACATTTTTATGAATGAAAATGACTGCCATGTTCTAGACAGCTAGACCCAGTCTTCATGAAGTCATGAAGAGCTTACACTCTCCCTGCTTTTTCCCCCACCTATAGTATAAACCGTAATCCAGTTCTGCTCCAAATCATGTCATGGGTGTTCATGATCTAATATCAATCTATTTAGGAGCCTCTGACATGACAACATTTGTGAATTTGTGATATAGTGTGTGTAAAATGTTCTCATCACACGGTACTTTCAGGCTGCTGAGTTCCTTCTGTTTTCTCTTACTTCTCAGTGAAATATCTGAATGCCCATACTGGAATGGTATTCCTGCGCTGCCCCAAAAGTTGTTACAGACTCATCTGGTCTGCATTGCCTTTTATTACGAGTGTCGAAAGTCAAGGGCAAAAACTGCCATGTTTCCTGAACTGTTTGCACGTGGGAGGTAAGAGAAACATGAACTAAATAACACATTTAGAATTATTATTACCCACTATCATCTGGTTTATCGTGGAGTACCACTAAAACATTTGCTTTAGTGGTTTGGTTGTTGACATACTGGATGTAGAAGTTGTTAGCTTTTTGCAACAGTAACACAAGTCAAAGGCATACAGCACCTTATTTTGAAATTTTTAATCACTATTTAGTCACTTTTCTGTTGCTAACAACTTCTGATTCCAATATTGTAATAACCAAAACACTGGACTAAAAGGACCCTGATTTCATGATAAACCAGACAGGCTTCTTCAGAATTTCAGTTTTTAATTTAATATTGAGTGAAGATATGTTATTTTCCCTAGGAACAATCAGAACATGTCAGAAGTTTCTTGTCAGATACAACACCCAGCAGCTTCATCGAATGCTACCCAAATGTAAAAGCCAAGGTAAGGAATTAATCTGTAGCCTTATTCATACATAACTTTGTAACTGCATCCAGTAGTCCATTTATTTACTTGTGATCGCTCAATACCTGCCATATAACCAACCTAAAATACAAGACATGACAAATAAAAATGTCAGTTGAATGGGTCTTTTCTTGCTCTCCTTTCTCCGTTTGCAGAAGAACAACTACAAATTCGCAAAGCAATACTAAACTGCTCCCTGATAAAAGGTAATGAGGGAGTATTTGAAGATGAAGATGAGAGTGAAGAAGAGGACGAAGAGTGACTTCATTGCGATCTTATTACATGCAGTAAAAGGCAGCAACTACGTAGTGCAGCTTGGACATACCTGGTTCTGCTACATTATGTTACGGGACTGATGGAAAGGAACATGTATAGAATTTGAGTTCACTTCAAGTTGTGTGGAAACATGGTTTACTGCTGTATTCATGTCTGGAGCATAGGGACACATTCTATCATTTTGTCTTGAGTTGTCTCAAGGTTTAGGTTAGGTGGGGGCCTGGTGGGCATGAACACTGTAACAGAGACCAGCCATGTGTGCTTCAGCAAGACACCAAAGTTCTAGTTGGTCCTCTGTGTAAATCGCTCTGGATAAGAGTTTCAGCTGGACCGCTCAAATGTAATTGTAATTAGAACACAACCATGTAATATTTTTCGTTTACTGCATTTATTTTGTTTATTTCTACTGTGTTTTGTGCTTTTTAAAATTTTGTTTATATATTAAAGCCCTATTTTTGAAGGTGACAAGTAATTTATGATGGAATACTGAAGTGTCCATACATAGAAACAAAGGTGACACCATTAGAATTATTGGTTCTAAGTTTAATGGAAAGAACTAAACTTTGTAAAATATTAATAAAATTAGTAGTAGTTGTTAGTCATATAATAATAATGATCAATTTTAACGTTCTTTGCCACTTATTGTTACACTGTCAGTCCCTCATTGTTACTACATTTCCCACAATGCCTAGCTCGTCGTCTTTACAAAACAGATCTGCACCAGTAGAAGATCCATCCGGGTCTCTCAGGTTCCTGTTTGGCGACCTGTCGCCATTAGTGCAACCTCGTTATAGCGGACATATTTGTTTGGACAAAATCGTAACTTTTACGCGTTTTCCAGCTCTTGGAAAGCGTTTAACGCCTTGCTGGGGCATATTGATTTCATAAGCAAGAAAAAAAGCTAAATTTTTCGGGGTCTTGGCCCCGCGTAGCGAGCATTCGTCCTCTCCTCCCAACAGCCGCTATAACTTGAGACGCCGAAATTGTGTCTCTTATTTTTCTCGGGTTTGTTTTGTTGTCAAGATGTCGCCGTGATGGGGTCTCCGCGTTTGACAGAAATGAACCAGGGCCTTCGTCGCCTGACCCGCACTCACCACAGCCCGCTTTCATCTGCCGTTTTTGCGTTTGATGCCCGAGAGCTCAGAGGCTCTCTTCCCGGAGCTCGGCCTCACTTACCACTGCAAGGAGACAAACATGGAGAAAAACCCCAACAACGCCAGCAGCAAGGTTCCACCCCGTTCCAGCTCCACCGGTCCGGTACCCGGCGAGTCTAAACCCAAAACAGGTGACCGACCAGCAGTATGCACCACTAATAAAACACGATGTCTGAGCAGTGGGCTGGTGCCTTGTGCAGGCCACCGAGGCCTAGCAGTAGCGCGTGGCTTGTTTACCTGACAGGGATGACGTCGGTGTCAAAGCCCTTGACACAGTTATCTAACTATTAACAGTGCATGCACACATACTCCCTTTGTTTTACGTGCACAATATCACGGTTTGACGTGTATAGACATGTATATGTTCATATTCCAGCTTCCCACTAGTTGTATACATACCAGTCACCACTGCTCTTATGTTAAGTGAGTAAAGCCCACTTCCATTAAGCTTCTGAACATCAGTCAAGCAGTTTTCCACTGATGTGTGAACATGCTACCTAGCTTGAGATTGCTGTCAATCAGAACAGCCACACCAATTAGTAGAATATGTCATTTATAATCTGCAATTTCTAATTTCACCCAGAGCACAACAAATTATAGGATCAAGAGATAGTTTATTCTACTACCATCAAAACTGGAACCAAACCAACCAACCAAACTTTCTGCTAACTTCCACTGCTTCTCTAACTTTTAGGTGAAACCAACACCCCACACTTTACATAACCCTCCAGCAGAATGAAAAGCTACACACTACTTCTGCACTACCAGTTGAAAAAGCCCATACTCAATGACGGTGTCTCTATAATAACACGGCTCATAATTTGTGTTGTCTTTTCAGATGGTAAGAATAATGGAGGCTCCAAGCGCTACAGTCGCAAGCGGGAGCCCTCCTTTCCTAAAAGTGACAGCTTCCCAGGCCCTCGTCGCACCAATACACAGAAAAACAAGACTTGTGACAAGAGACCCCCTCAGAGAGGTGGACGACAGTATGGAGTTGCAGGTGGAGGACGACGCGAGGAGGTGAGCAGTGATGACCTCTGTATTCCCTTGACCCTTTTTCCTTGTTAAACATTTTAAGTAGAGACTGTAATGTAGAAAATCTTATTTGAAGTAGAGACAAGGCATCAGTTTGGACAGGTCATGATATAATTTATTTATCCTCCTCCTTGCCCCTCCAGGTAGCAGAGACGCGCCGGGCCGAGTTTAGCCCGGCTCAGTTTGCTGGACCGAAAAAGATAAGCCTGAACCATCTGCTTAACTTCACCTTTGAACCCCGTGGGGGCAATGGTGGCTTCGGAGAAGGAGGCCACTCCTGCTGGGGCCGCCGCAACAAGTGGGGCCACAAGCACAAGCCCTTCAACAAGGAGCTTTTTCTGCAGGCCAAGTGAGCACCCCCCCCTCAATACAGTAGTTATTAACCAGTAGGTGTTTCACACTGCAACCATCTGCCCAGTTGTACCCACATTGGCACAACTGTCCACTTTCAAGGGGTTCTGCAGGGTTTCATACTGGTTTCTGCTGCTCTCAAACAAACGGGACCTGCTGATACTCTACCCTAGCCATAGTATAGCCAGTACAGTGTGAGTGTTACTGGTGCAGTGGGAAAACTCTATAGTATAACCGTAAAGAAGTCTACAAAACAAAGAATGAACTGACCATTTGTGTTTCAGTTGCCAGTTTGTGGTGACTGATGACCAGGACTACAAGGCTCACTTCACCGACCCAGACACCCTGGTGAACTGGGACTGGGTGCAGCAAGTGGTGAGTGCTTGCCATGTGTTGAAGTACATTTGATTTCCCTTCGTTACCAAGATTTGACTCACTTTCTGGTACTTCTGCTCCACTCTGGGAATTCAGTATCAAAATCCAATACATTCCATCTGTATACATTTTCAGCGCATCTACAGCCACGAGGTGCCGTCTTGCCCCATCTGCCTCTACCCTCCGGTTGCAGCCCACATCACACGATGTGGCCACATCTTCTGCTGGCCGTGCATGCTGCACTACGTGTCTCTCAGTGACAAGAGCTGGTCCAAGTGCCCCATCTGCTACGAGGCCGTGCACACCGCCGACCTGAAGAGGTAAATGAGAAATGGCTCGAGCTGATGATGGAATTGCACCAGCAAAAAAAAAGTTTCAGATCTAAATTTGAAGTGTACATTTTAGTTCTGGGCGAAAGACAAAAAGTAGGAGATTGTAAAAAAGGAAAATACTGAAACCTTCACAGAGGCAGTTTTGTTCATTTGGTTTTGTTGGGTTTCAATGACAAAAGAGTCTCTTGTAACACTTGGTTTCTTGTGACAGTGTGGTTGCTATGGAGACCAGGCAGTATGCAGTTGGTGATCTCATCACCATGCGCCTGATGCGGAGGGAGAAAGGAGCTCTGGTGGCCATGCCAAGCTCTCAGTGGGTGAAGGTGGAGGAGCCTGTTCGCTATGGAGGTGAGAGAGGAGTGTTTTGATGAAAGACAAGGTTGATCTCTTGTTAGTGCTGCAGCATCTTTAGATGGATTTTTTTCCTTTATCCACATTATACATCTTAGATAATCTAAGATTCACCTTTGCCATTTTTTCCTGTTAATTTCCAGACAAGCTCTTCATGGTGTGACATTTACACATTGTCTTGGCAGGATAAACTCTTTTTCTCTCATTTCTGTCTGTAAGGGACATTGGTGAATGTTCACTACAAAAAATGGAACCGTTCACATGACATAAAAATACCATAATCACCTGTGTTTTCCAGACATGTGTCTCAGCCAGTACTCCAAGCTGCTGCTGGCCTCCCCGGTGCAGGTCCTGAGCCTGGTGGCAGAGGAGAAGGCTGCCCTGCAGGCTCAGCTCAGCCAGGAAGAGGACGCCCAGGCCTGCTTCATCCAGAGCGCCCTGTGCCACTTGCAGGTAACGAAAAGTAATGGCAGTTTGCAAACAGGACTAGCACTAAGACCATACATAGTGTACAGAAAACAAAGGTTACCCTAATACGTTTGGCCCTAGTATTTCAACTTCTTAAAACAGTTTCACATCATCCAACTCCTTATCTCCGTCTTTGTGGTCTAGGAGCGAGAGGAAGCCCTGTTGAAGCAACACAAGGCAAGTGCTGGAGATAGCCTTGCCCTGTCCTCTCTGACTCTGGAAGAACCTGCCTCCCCCGTGGAGGAAGTGGTCACCACCGTCAGCAGTACCAAGGTGAGTCTAAGGCACCATCTCTCGACTATTGTATTTATTAGCGTTCCTGATCATACCACTGATTACTGAGAGGCAATCGGCTTTCTTTCCTTCCCAGCCTGTGCTGCAGTACTCCTCTGCGTTTGATGACGAGGTGGAGGAGGCCCCAGACGATGCCGCAGGAGAGCAGCCAGGGTTCCCTGAAGGCATCCTTGAAAGTGTGCTGGAGGAGCCTCCTGAGGCACCAGAGCCCCAGCCTGCTGAGGTGGGT
>CABFOQ010000426.1:0-13493 GCA_900660455.1 Gephyroberyx darwinii | reverse complement strand
CAGCGGCCAGCCCCGGGGGTCCTGGAGGTCCTGGAGGCCCCTCAGCTCCCTCCCCAGGGCCCCTATTGCCCCACCAGTACCTGCCTCCACACCCTTTCTTCTCCAGGTGAGAATTGGTTTATTAGGATCCCACATTGGATGACACCACTGATAGTAATATACAGTAAAGGGGAAAGGGGACGGAAAAACGTTTTATGATAGTATTCTTTAGTATAGGGGATGTTGACTTTTTTTGATTTTTATAGAACATTACAAGATATATCAAATAAAAGGCAAAAATATACTTCTAATTCACTCACTGCCTTTTTGCCAGGTGAGAGGATGCGGAATAGTATGCTGGTATGGTTAGATGTCTCTAGTAATCATGATGCCACTGCGGTGTGGAGGCCAAGTTTCTGTTTCATGTGAAACTTTTAACTGCTGAGACTTCATGACTTCCCATTGTGATTTATAGTGGTTATGTTTCACAGTTATGGGTATGAATTGTGAAATTGACAGCAGGATATGTGCTGTTATAAAGGGGCATCTCACATTTCTCACGCAATAGGTTAGATATACAGTACATCTGGTTGCTGAACATGAGCTGCATCACCCAATGATTTTTTTTTCTTCTTCATGCAATTAGAATCAAAACGCTGGAGGTATCACTTGAAGTACACATGTACTTTTAACTGCAACTGAAACTAGTATGGTTGTAAGTGTATAGGCTGCAGCACAAGTTCAATTGAAAAAAATAAAGCTTCAGAACAGAACATTGGGCACGTGGAGTTGGCAACTCTTAGCAGCCATTATCAAAGCCTTGCTACTGTTCATCCATCCTGAACGGTTCCTCTTCGGTATCGTGCCACGGTGCAACCGAGGAGCGCTTTTGTCTGTAGCTTCCCCATCTGTCATGGCGATCTGGGAATAAGATTCCTTCCCCAGCGGGAAACATTGATCTATTTCATCTCCCAGAAGTAGAATCAGCTATAGTAACCAGGCTTAATGAGACTGCATGCACACACACTAAACTCTGCATGCACACTCAGTCAACGCCACCAGCATAATCACGCCACAGTTAACGGCTTCCACCATTCTCTTGCTGGCTCCATCCATTCTCAAAGATTTATCTCAATTTGGAGTGACTACGTGAGCTGGAATGGGCCAACATATGATTAAATTGGTTTTCTTTATTTACGTGGCTGTATTTTACTTGACAGGATGATTTCCGTGCAAGGTCACAACAATGTTTCTAATACATTTTCAAATATTTCTCTCCAGTTCTTACCTTGGTTCCTCTGGTAGCTACGGGGTCTTCACAAGCAGCCGCATCAAGAGGAGACCCTCTTCACATTTTGAGATGGAACTCAACGATTGTGAGTTTCTGTGTGTCCAAACAAGATATTCCACGTGAATGAGTGATCTGATATTGCAATCAATACAGGCACATTTAGGTGCCCACCCAGAGGAAAAATCCTTTGCTGAGAAAAATCCTTCATCTCCTGAGAAATACAGGAGATCTCAGTTTTGTCTCATTTTGTGATCACCTTCTTCTGAAATGTTTCTCCTAAAACCTAAAGCCTTTAGTCTCATCTTAGTCTTAAAAAAGCTCATTTGTGTCTAGGAGAGGTAAAAGGTATAAATATGAGATCTCTTCTTGGATTTTGCTTTCCTATGGGTATGTTTTCATGTTTGGAAGTGTGTTCGTGAAAATACTATTAACCTTCATTTACTATGTACGTTCTGCACTCTTACACAGTGTATGTGTGTCTGGCAGGCCCTCCTCAGAAGCTCGCCCGGCGCGTCTTCACCAACAGCCGCGAGCGCTGGCGGCAGCAGAACGTGAACGGGGCTTTCTCAGATCTGAGGAAACTCATCCCCACGCACCCTCCCGACAAGAAGCTCAGCAAGAACGAGATCCTCCGCCTGGCCATGAAATACATCAACTTCCTGGTCACTCTCCTCAATGACCAGGCCCAGGACAAGACCAGGAATTCACCTGAGGATGAGGCTGAGGAGGAGAGCACCAAGGGCGGGTTGGACGGCAACAAACTGAACCCCCTTTTTCAGTGTGGCACACCCCCTCCACCCCGCTGCCTGCCGCCAGCTTCAGCCCGTCCTGCCTTGGCGACGTCCCTCAGAGATAGAGACTCAACTGATTTGGTCATTGCCCTGGCTAATTCCCCAGCAACATCTAGTTGCTATGGCGACACGGACAGTGAGGAGAGCTTTGGGGCTAAGACCTCAATGGTGGCCCATGGCATTTTGGGAAAGGTCAAGGGTCAGATGGTGGCAGCCACAAATGATGAGCGATGACACTGCGAGGCATCAGACAAAGAGGTGTGCGACCACTGGGGGTTCAAACGTCAAACTGACAGACAGGAAAGGAGACGCGGTTGTCGTGAGATAGCCACAGTGTTTAAAGACACAGGAGTCCGTGTGGTTCTTCTCTTCTGCGCCATGAGGCTGCAAGCTCAGCTACAACGCAGTTTGAATCAGTAAGAGATGGATTTTCAGCGACGCGATATTTTGTAGTTTTCACTGTCTCTCTGTCCTTTTCCAGTGATGTGCGAACCTGAGAGTGTGGCTCAGTGTTTCTGTAAAATATTGAATTGTGCTCAGAGAATGTCCAAATACAAAAGTGTGTTTTATATCAGAATGAGGCCATCATGTTTGAAACAATGTGAATCAGCAGCATCAATAAATGACACAGATTGAGGTCTTGGAAATAGAATTGGGCAATGTCTCAGGCTGGATTTACATCGGCACAAAATAAATATGTACAAAAAATATAAATAATATAAAAAATAAAAGAAATTCTTAATGACACGAAGTGAGAAGATGATGTAATCTTCTCACTTCTTCTCTGGGTAAACAGGAAAAAACACAGAATCTACCCTACCACAAGGGTTAAAAACCTGATTTTCTGTTCCTGTGTAAATCCAGCCTTAAAAGTTTACATAATAACAATAATAATAATAATAATAATAAAATAGAATAAAGTAATTGTCAGACTTGAATTACAGTCACGGAGCCTCTGAATGCCTGCAGTGAAATAAAAACCCAGAAACATCAATGGACGTGCCTTCATTAAACTAGGTTGTCATTTTTGATGTTCCTATTGTTCCTATTTCTTTCGTCAGACAAGCAGGGGTGAAGGTCCCGCCCTGGCTTTGGCGGACATTGTGACACACTTGTACCAGACAGAAATAAAGTGTGTTTTAGTTTGCTGTTCCTTATTTGACATCCTCTTATTGCACTCCAAAGACTGCCTTTCGTCAGCACGATTTCGCAACGCTTCCAAATGTTTTGTTGTTTTTCAGTTTAGGGAACACTCACCTAGTTTCAAAGCGACAGTAAGTGTGAGGTTTAGAGGGAAATGTTCACAGTAGCCATCAGCTGTTAATTGTAAAAGAAGTATGTATATATGGTTACACTGATTTTGTCATTATGTATGTACAATACTTAAAAGTAGATTTAAAAGTGGGCTTACTTGCTGCTAAATCTATGATCAGAAAATGCCAACTTAAATTTGAAGCATAACTCGACACAATACGTACAGAAATCTGTCAGCAGGCGTTACATTTACAGGAGGATATGGGCTGAATAGCCTCGCTCCATCCCTCCATGTTGTTTGTTTGGGTCGTTCACCAGCATGACAGATTGATAGCAGTGCTCATTTTAACAAGGGGGCCATAAACAACAACACTCCAACACCAGTATGATAAAAAACAAAACAATGTGTGACGTTGTGAAATCCCCCAGCCGGACATTGCTGTTCCATGACATTACTGTGAGAATCTCGGCTATGGAAAAAAAACAAAAAAAAAAACAGCTATTCCACGAGGTGCTCGATTTTCCCCAAGGGCAGCTCAGTGTTAGGTGTACGGGAGGTTTGGATGGGCTCAGGTAGAAGATGCTCAACTGTGGAGTGTGTGTGCATGTTAATGTATATGAGTGTATGAGTAAGTGTGTGTGTGTGTGTGTGTGTGGTGAAGAATTAGCCAGGAGTTATGTAACAAAGTAACAGCGGCTGGTGTGTGGTTGAGGGTTAGAGAGGTTGGAGTGGATGTGGGATGAGGTTAGCGATGGGTTCAGCAAGGGACGAAGCGGGGGGGTGGGGCTCTATCAAGTGGCCAGCAAACACCTACAGTTAGTGCTGTCTCATTGACCGGGGAGGGGAGTAGTGGTTGTGTGTGTGTGTGTGTGTATTTGGGGAGGCAACCGCTGCATGGAAGAAGGGAGAGGAGCAAGGGGAAAAAAAGAGAGAGAGACTAACAGCCATCAGGGTGCACCCCTATACACCCGGTCCTGCACTGCACAACAGGAAGAGCTGCTTGCACAACCCCGCTACCTCTGCTCACGCTGGTGTGGCAGTGGTGGCCTGTCTCCTCCCGAAACCACACAGAGGTTACAGATCGAGGCAGGGGTCATGGAAAGCGAGGGGGCACCGGGGTGTTCTGCAGTTGCAGAGACATTTGAGAGGATTGTCTATCGTGTGTTCTTCTCCATGAGCACACGTGATTTGGGAGGAAGAGCGAGAGCGCTCAGTGAATCTACCCTGGGTCGATAAAGTTTAAAGAATAACACAATGTGTGATTTGTAGATGATGTACATAGCAGTACATAGCTCCTGGTGACATGGGGTTAAAGATGCAACAGGGGTAAAGATATCTATAGTGTGTTTACAGTGGTGGCTTGGCGATTTCAAAGTGGAGATTTTACCAACGTTTTTATTTACTACTATTTACCGCTGCATCACTGCACGGGGTGTACATGGAGCAGGGCTCTGCTGGGGTGTTGACCTGCTCTCCATCTCCTTCTGATACAGGAGGCCCAGCAGGGTGATGCTCGACGGCCTGGGACCTAGAGATAATGCCTTTCGCCTCCATCTACCTTCTGTTGCGCCCCTCTTGCCACCAGATCCACGCCCACTTGCACACAGAAACACTAGTTGCTGTACGTCAGCATTCACTCACACTAAAAGTAGCCTCGGCCTGCTGAAGGTGAGGGCAACTATTTTAGGTAGTGGAAATATGTAATATTATTGGAACAAAATCAATGTTGGAAGGAATAATAATACATTTTGTATAATAATGGCTATCAAAATTGTCATCTTCATTACATCAAAATGTGCGTAAAGATCTTTAGGTTCTGATGTTCTCATGTTCAGGCTAATACAACAAACCTAATCCCATCGGTGATAGATAGTAAACTAAATGAATTCTCAACACCGCTGATGCACTAGGAACAGACGGGAAACTAAAATCATCTTGAAATTTAAAGTCCTTTAATCAGGCAGCAAGTAAGATTACAATATCATGACGGGAGGTGCAGAGTCTTATAACATGAAGTTGGAATTTACTGCTCACACTAAGAGATGACGAGGAAATAAGAAAAGAATAATAGTCCTAAAATTGGTTAAGTTGATATGTCATTATTACTTTCTTACAATATTAATTACGATATGACACAACTGCTAATTCAGACTTTTATACAATGAGCAACTATAACAGAATCTCATATAATACTATATAATAACACTTAACTGATGACTCAGGGTTTATTTCTAATCTGTTTGCATCCTGAACAACAAGGCGTCTGTGAGGAGATAATAGCGGCATACACACAAAGTCCTTTATTTCTACATTTTCAATATGTCATGTTCTGAATTATTTGACATTGGTTTTTGAGTATTGTCAGCACTGCACAAGAAATTGATTACATTTGTTATACATTTCATGTAGAGCGGCTCAGTCTCTCATTCTGTTTTCAATAGTTTTTCTCCACTTTTTGCCAGCGATTCCATGCCGTAATCAACATTTTTCCCCACATCCATCCCCTCCAGTGTGTTTTCTTTGCTGAATTTCCGTCTAGCCACCTCAGTTACCAAAGACCCAGTAGTGGCTCCCAGGGCGCCCCCTATCATGCCCCCTAAAAACACCCCGAGCACCAGACCCAGCAATGCACCGCCTACAACTACCACGGGCGTCTTTTTAGCAACAGTGCTGATTTTCTCCCACACTGAGCTCTCAGCCACCATCTTGGCCCCAGCTTTGGCTCCAGATCCCACTTTGCCCCACACCGGACTCTGTGCCACCTTCTTCGCCCCGGCCCCGATCCCGGCTCCAACCCGCATGGAATTGTCGGCCACGATTTTGGCTCCAGATTTAGCCCCAGATCCTACCTTTCCCCACATGGGACTCTGTGCCAAACTCTTGGCCCCAGACCCAACCCACTTGGAACTGTCTGCTACTAATTTGGCCCCAGATTTGGCACCTGACCCGACCTTTCCCCACATGGGACTTTCCGTCACCATCTTTGCTCTAGATCCCACCCATGTAGAACTGTCGACAGTCAACTTCGGGACATTCTTTGCCCCTAACTTCTCCCACACAGAACTATCAATCACCATTTTGTGGACATTTTTTGCCCCACTTCCAACCGTTCCCCACCTGGGACTAGATGCCACCTTCTTTGCTCCTTCACCAACCCACACAGAACTATCAGCCAACAGCTTGGGAATCATCTTTGCACTAGAGCCAACTTTTTCCCACATGGAATGAATAAGTGAAGGGGACAAAGCAGAAAGGGAAATAGGAGGAAGGCTCTCCAGATTCATGGTGCTGACACTCCTCTCTGCTTCATCCCTCATTTCCTCAATTTCATCCTCTCTCACTTCCTCTTCCTCATCCTCCTCTGTCAAGGGCTGCATGGAGGGATGGAGGACCCTCCTATTAGCTTCTCTGAGTCTTTCTTGATCTAGCGTTCTCCCCCTCCTCTCCTTGGCTATCTCAACCTGTCTCTGCCTCACTCTGTTCTCCGCCTCCTGAAAAGCAGGACAGGAGTAACACTGTCCTCCTCCCTCTTTCACTGTCTGCTCTACCTTCTCCAGCAGCTCTGCCACATTCCTCCTCTCCTCCTCCATTCCTCCCCTTTCCATCACGTGAAACCGGTCCCTGCATTTCTCCACCAGCTTCAACAGATCCCCCCGCTGACCGGAGATATATGCTTCCACGCCATTTTCCCCCACCTTCTCGCTCTCCCTCAGTCGATCCACGTACGTGAAGAGGACCAGGGTGTGTGTCTGGATCGCCTCGGGGCCAAAAACCGCCTCCAGGGCCCTCAGAGACTGCAGCTCGGTCCTGGAAGGCTGGTCCACGGGTACACACAGGAGGAAGGCGTGGGGGCCGGGGCTGGACAGCGCTACGCAGGAGGAGATCTGAGCTCGCACCTCGTCTGGTGAACGCTCTGAATGGAACCAGTCTGGGGTGTCCACTACTGCTACCTGGGGGGTGAGAGAGAGAGAGAGAGAGAGAGAGAGAGAGAGAGTAAAAAAAAATCCTAATAAATGGTGTAATCTTCATTCTATTTTGTGCTTCCAGCATGTTGTCACTGTCCTTCCAGCACAAACAGAGTTAAAGCTTTCAGAGTTTCTCATGGCAGTTGGTGTTTAGCGAAAAAAAAAAAACTTTGACATCTTCTTTGTGGCAGGAAATAAAAGGATTTACGGGAGATAAGGTCTTAATTTTGAGAACCAATAACAAAAACACTAACTGCCGTGAGATAGAGGCAGCCAGTTGTTTTGGTAATTACATCAATTCATTTAACAATGATGTGTTGATGTTTAAAAATGCTACACGTAGCACAACTTTCCCAGTAACCGGGCTGAAATACTGACCCTTCTGCCTGCAACCAGCGCCCTCTTTTTCTCACACTCCTGAGTGATGGCTGTGAGGCTGTCCGGGCGCGACTCAAACTCCTCCCGACCCAGGATGCTGTTGCCAGCTGCGCTCTTCCCCGCTCCAGACCGCCCCAGCAACACCACACGCAACTCCGGAGAGGAGGAGGAGGAGGAGGAGAAGGAGGAGGAGGAGAAGGAGGAGGAGGAGGAGGTTGCCGAGGAGACGGAGGAAGAGATGGGTGAAGGAGGAGAAGAGGTGGGAGAAGCCTCAGGAGAAGATCTCTCTCCAACGCTGTTGACTCTCTGGTGTACTGAAAGTAATGAGGTGAAATCTGAAGCTTTAGACGAGGAAACTAGAAATACAATTCATTCTAATCTCCAAGCAACATGGGAGAGACACAAAAGAAGTCGGTGAATTTTCTGTTACTCACAAGTAGTGATCATTTTTGTAGTTGGCTTGACCTCAGACAGCTGTGAGAGCACGGCGCCATCTGCAGGAGAAACATAAGTATGACCCATGCACTGTTTCTTTACTTTTTTTCTCCTTCCATGACACTGTGATGTAGGAATGTGTTGGGTAGGAAAGTGGCAGAGAACCCAGTTGTCCCACACCGTGGGCCTTTACCTGCATTGAGTCTGAAGCTGGAGCTCCTCTTGGGCTGCAGTGTGCTGTCACTGCGTGGCTCTGGCTCTGACTGTGGCTCCGGTGCTGCTGAGTGGACCCCGTTGGTTACCGGGTTCGCCGTCACTCTCTCCTCCCTCTCTTCTTTCCTCCCCGTCTCCGAGGCAGTGGCGTACCCATACTCCTCTCCTCCCGCGCTCCTCTGTGTATCTGTGTTTGGGATGTCCCTGGACTCCACTGTCTCCCTTTTCTCCTCCACCTTAACTCGGTACCTTTCACTAAGTTCTTGCTCTCTTTCTTTCACCCGTTCCTCCATCTCTCTCTCCTGGGCTGTCATGTAGCATCCTCCGTTCTTCTGTACCATATTCTCTACCTATAAAAAAAAAGACAATAATCCCTTTCATTTCTTTTCTCAGCAAACTTGCTAGAGGAGAACAAGGCACGACCAGTCTTGTTTCAAACCAGTTTGAAACAGGGCGTTGCTGAGGAAAAACATGCACGCTTAGCACCTTGCCAGATGAAACAATAAAAAAACACACACACATATATATATATATATAAAGCCCTTAATCACTGTTAGCTTCAAAGGGCTTCACAAACACCCACATTGTGAAACAAAAAAATCTAAATGAAACCTTTGAAACTCCCATGAAAACTCCTCCCTCTTACCTTCTCCAGCAGAGCACGGACCTGCTCCCTGTTGTGTCGTTGCCGGTTGTTGATGATGTGGTACCTCCCTCCACAGCGCTCTATCAGCTCCCTGAGGCCAGGGTCCTCCGCCTGCAGGTAGTCCTGTGCAACACAGTTTGTGTGAATTCAGATTTTTGCAGTTGTTTTGATTCTCTCCTACTCCTATAATCAGTTGTAGATTTGACACAGGGGATGGTGAAGAAATATTGCAGGGATGTCACGAAGTAAAGCAGGGGGTTTCTGCCAAATACCCCCCGCTGAGTGTATATTTGTTACATACCCGCTCTGTCTGGCCCATCAAATAATCCCCACAGGTCAGCAGGACCAGGGTGTGGCCCAGCACCCCCTTCCCAAACACCTTCTCCAGCTCTGCAGGCACACGGCCCTCTACCTGGGAAGACCAGGAAGAGGAACGACAACAGGAGGAGGACTCATTAGTAGGGCTAGCTAACTTGCTAGCTATCAAACTTTTCCATTGTCATGAAATATGTAGCAAGCAAATTTAAAGAATATTGGAAAACACAAGAATGTAGATCCAAAAACCTGATATAGTAGTACTGTAATCCAAAAAGTGATCCTGGTTTCATAAATAACTAGCGATTAGCCGTTGATGTGTGCATGAGTTCAAATGAGAAATGTCACCAGAGAAGCAAACGAGTGAAGGGACAGACAGAAACTACAACCAACCTCTGTGAACTGGCCAACTGGCACCAGCAGCAGAAATGCATGAGGGCCCGGCGCTGCCAGTGTCACCACACGCTCTGTCTCTTTCCTAACATTAGCTTCCATGTGGCCGCCGTTCCAGTACCACCTCGGCGCCTCCACCAGGGTCAGCCTCCTGCCCTCAGAGATACCCTGTCGCACCTGGCAGCTCCTGGAGCCACTGGGAGAGATGGAGGACAGCTGGCCCAGGATGGTGTCTCCCGATGCGGTCTTTCCACATCCGATGGTGCCCAAGAGGACCAGCCGCAGCTCTGGGGGTGAGGACCCATAGAGGCTCCCTCTCATGTGTTCGGTCATAGCTGGAAAGAGAGAAGGGAGTCAAAACTGCTAGCGGGGACATTTTACAGTATCTTGGGGGGAAATGGAGAGAAGAGAGAAGAGTCAATCTGCAACAGTGATAGTAGAAAATAATAGGTACTAACAACAAGCAAGGACGTGTTTATAAATGTGGCTTTAGGCAGAGGCTTGTCTCTCCTTCTTATGAGCCAATTGAGGATATGGACACACATGCAAATATAACTAAAAAAAACAGAGAATGGTCTAGGTAGGGCAGGGCTGCTTCCTGTTGAAGCAGCTGATCTGGCATCTGATGTGCAAGGAAAATGAGCTCCTTGAAAGTCAACATAGAAGGGCTGTTTGATGTATGTGTTGACTATCTGAAGTGTGACTACTCTCCCTCTTCACATGAAGTGTGTCTGTGTTCTAGGCGTCCCATAATTAAAAGAAAGCTATGTCATGTCACTTGAATACCATTTCTCTTTTGTATATGTTCGCTCCATCTGGTTCCACCTGTTGTGCATGAGCTAACAGAGATGAAGGTAATTGATAATGGCAGTGCTGCCACTCAGCAAGCTGCCATTTCATCAGAACTTTCTTCCTTTTCCCAATAAAACCCTTTGCTTGTGTTGCTTGGTACACCTTGCTAGTCCTGTCTAACTACATTCCACCTTGACCTCTCTATTTGGATTCATATGCACACTTGCCCATAAACATATCCACCTGCCAACAGACACAAAACTAGAATCAACGCACCATTAAGCATGAAACTCAAAAACTTTGGGCGTGGAGTATAACATCAGATGTTCAATACCAGTTGGAGCAGCTAAAATGTGACACTGAGAGAGCTAGACATAGATGCAGCTGGTAAATGTGCCATAGTGGCCATACATGGGTTGATATTATGGGATTATCCTTACCACCAAATAGTCAGTAAAGCAGTAAAGAGGCCTTGTATCATCATCTGGTAATTCATAATCTGCTGTTACAAATATTTGTGTACTTTCATATAAAAACTGGAATATACATGTATGTTTTGTATTATCCAACCCATATGAAACAACATACTTACTCAACTGTGTGAGAGCTTTAAACGGCGTGCATGTATCCTCGTCTTCTCGATTGGCTCCGTTTGGTTTACTGGCGTTAAATTATGTCATCCAGAAAACTTCCTTCTGTATACTGGGCTCTAGAAAACAAGCGCCTGATCCCAGCAACCTACAACAATCATCTCAACTGCCTTTACAGGTGTGTCTCACAGTCTCAGGTAGCCGCCCGCCCAGCCACTCCCACTTTCCTACCTCTATCGCACATATAAACACACTCTGACATTCTTTTTTTTAAATTTTAAGTGTGCAGACAGGCTCCTTTGTTTGCAGGCGGCTAAGCATTCCATGATGGGGTGGAGGAGATGTGTCCCGGGGCACGCTTGAATCACTCCACCAAAGATTTTACCTGCCACACCCATACGGTGGAGTTCATGGATGCCTTTCAACAGGTTGACCTTCGGGGGTTAACACCCGGCAACACATGCAAGCCTGCGTGATTGTGCAAATCAGAGAGGAATCTCCCAAGGTTCAATGCTTCACAGACACAGATTTATCTTTTTCAGATCATAAGTGCTGGATTCAAAACTGATTCTAGACCAGCACTACATCTCCGAAATGCTCGAACTCCAGCCAGAAAAATCCCATCTGCCACTGACCAATGAGTCCAACGACATAGATTAAAAGCGTCCGTTATGTATATGATGACCAAGGCATAACAAATGAATCATTTTAATTGAACAACCAAGACAACAAAGTAAACTCTTTAACTTACATATTTGATATTAACACAAAATATTAATATACAATTAGACTAATCCCTTTAGTCATCCTCTTTTTAGAACAAAACTTTCCAGTGAGTCTAAACTAATTTAAACTGTCTGCATGTTGTAACTTTCTGTGTGCAGCCAACAGCGTCTTCGTCACTCACAGCCCGGGCATCACATAGGCAATGTTTTCCAGAGTGTCAGCCTTTAAAAGGAAGAAAAGGAGAGAATAGGTGTTTCATCATAAAATCACATAAGACACTGGCGGACCAACCATCTGACCATGCGTCACTGCCGCGTGTACGTGTGCGTCCGTGTACATGTGGTGTTTGTATGTGCGCTGCGAGTGGCTGCGTGTCTCACCAGAGTGTGTTGTGGGCAGCTCCTGAGCTCTGGTATCTGTGAGGTGAGGCAGACCAGGGGAGCCAGGGCACATAGCAGAGAGTCCAAGAGCAGAGACAGGCTGCCGGACACACACACCATCTTCTGCAGGAACAGACAGAGACGGGTATTGTTGTATATGGTTTGTAAAATGTGGAAAATGACAGGATTCTGGCAGGACACTGACTGTTACGTGCAGTTTTCTATGCTCTTTGACTCCACTCACATTTGTCTCCTGAAGCCGGTGTCCAATGAGGGACAAGGATTCCCCCAAGAGGTGTAGGTGAGCAGCAGCGTTGACAGGATCCAGGTCAGGGTGGCCGGGGCCCCTGGATGTGAATCTGAGGGTGTCTGAGGCTGAACTGGTAGGACTACTCATAGGGCTAGTGGGACTAGCCATGTCCAACACGGGGCTAGTCGTAGAGGTCACTGGACTAACTATGTAACTCACCGGACTGGAAATGGCTGTCATTGAATTAGGCATGGATATGACTGGACAAGGACCGTGAGTTATTGGACTGGTAGTGGAGGTGAAGGGGCTGGTCTCTGGAGACTCACACATGTGATCGTCATCTAGATATTCCCAGTACTCTGCTATGGAGCTATGACCTGCCTGGGAGGAACAGGAAGGCAGAAAAAAAGTGATTCACTGGATGAGTAAAAATGAAAGTAGAAAATGAGGAACATGTTGAATAGTTACCTGATCAATGCTGCCCTCTGCTGTACAACGTGAATGCAACAAGTTGTCTTCTGTGCCAATCTAGTTCATGTGGAGACACATTGGGAGCTTCCGGATTAGTGATCAGATCAGTTTTGTACGGATGATGATTTAAGTTTAAACCTTGAACAACAAAGAATGTTTAAGACCTATACAGACCTTTTGGCAAATTGGCTCATTGGTCATGTTACCATAGGAGTACCACCAAAATCATCTTGTGTCTCTGGGAGATACACTATATGGCCAAAAGTCAGTGGACAGTGGTGTTTCAGCCACCCTGTTTTTCAGGGTTTGGGCTTGGCCCCTTAGTTCCAGTGAAGGGTAATCTTAATGCTACAGGATACCAAGACATTTCAGCCAATTGGGCACTTCGAACTTTGTGGCAACAGTTTGGGGAAGACCCTTTGCTGTTCCAGCATTACTGTGCCCCTGTGCACAAAGCAAGGTCCATAAAGACATGGTTAGACCAGTTTGGTGTGGAGGAACTCGATTGGCCTGCAGAGCCCTGACCTCAACCTCACTGAACACCTTTGGGAGGAACTAGAACGCCGATTGCGAGCCAGGCCTTCTCGTCCAACATCACTGCCTGACCTCACAAATGCTCTTTT
>CABFOQ010000425.1:0-19011 GCA_900660455.1 Gephyroberyx darwinii | reverse complement strand
CAGCTGCTATGAGCAGTATGAAGAGCACAACAGCCTGGATGGGGTCAGGGCCCATAAACACAACCCATAAAGCAGCTAAGTTGAGGTCAGGCTGAAAACCAAACAGACAAAAGCCCAAAAGTACTTGGTTTTACTCTGCTATGTAGCCACTGAAACAGATGAGTAAAACTACAATATGTGGGTGAGCAGCACTTTGTGGAAGATTTGATGAGACCACATGGTTTGAAGGAGGTGATGAGATTACATACCACATTGCATTACTCTGCAAAATGAAGTAACATTGGATTGTTCAATAAACAGTCAAATTGAGATGAATTAATAATAGACCAGGACACAAGGGCAATGAGAAGACAAGTAAAGAAAATACATCTTTTTCATTGTCACTAGATTCACTGTCAGCCGATTGTAAGAATATAACATGTTTTGAAAAGGGAAAAACACCGGCATGCGACTAGCCAACTGCAGCTGCCTCTTGTAGACTTGCAGGGCAATTTAAACAAAACCAGCATTTTCCTCGCAGTCATTCCTCTGTGGCATCTCCTCAGCATAGATCAATCCAAACGGAAAAGAAACTTATGTAAGGAACTATTCACCAAATTTCCATGAAAGCCCTGAGGATGGTGAAGACTGTCAGGTTAGGATATATCCCCGATTATATATGTCATGAAGTTACCGTGAAATAAAACGGCTTACTAAAACATTTATGTATGAATGGAGTGTTGATGGGACCCAAAGGCCCATTACTTTCTCATTTGGAAACAATGTTAGGGAGCCAACACTTTCCAGTAATAGTAGTGTGTAGTAATGAATGTTTGAAGGAATTGCTGTGTGTGTGTGTGTGTGTGTGTGTGCCGTCACTGTGTTTGTATTGTGAGCACATCCAGTGCCAAGTGTACGTTCCTTACCGGAGGAAGATGCCTTTGATGTTAGGTGTGCCTTGAAATGCTGAGGCAGCGACACTGCTGATGCGGTTACTTTGCAGGTGAAGGTACTCTAGAGACTCCGGCAGGTCAGGGGGGATGTGTGACAGCAGGTTGCCTGACAGGTCCAGCGTCTAAAAGAACAAGATACTTATTCAAACACTTGTTCCCTCCCTTTTACCTGGTTATGGTTATCTGATACATGGCATACGTGTGTGTGTGTGTGTGTGTGTGTGTGTGTATCTGTGTGTGCCTAACACCTCCTGCACTAGCATCTCATCTGTTTCACACTCCGCCAACCACTCACTGTTAGTGCACTGAGCTCCATCCAGCCCCCCTGGTAGATGGAGTTCAGTTTCAGCTGGTTGTTGTTTAGTTTGATCTCTTGCAGCTTCACCATGCCAGTCAAGGTGCCATCCGGTATCGAGTTCAGCTGGTTGTCCTTGATTGTGAGCACCCGCAGGCTGCGTGGAAGGCCCTGGGGCAGCGAATGAAGAGCATTCCCCGACATGTCCAAGGTTTCCAGCATACGCAGCTTCCTGAAGGCCTCACGGTGCAGCTTCGGGCTGGTCAACCGGTTATAGCTGAGGTTGAGCTCCGTCAGCGTGTACAGCATGACCAGGTCGTTGCGTCCGATTTCGGAGATGGTGTTGTGGAGCAGCATAAGGGTCTTGGCCCGGCGAGGCAGGCCCCTGGGAACCCGCTCCAGCAAATTGTTGTACATGTGGAGAGTGTGCAGCTTCTTCAAGCCCTGGTGAAATTGCAAATAAAGATTCATGAGGCTACATACACTGATTTTACACAACAGATCTCACCCACTTAGCAATTTGACGTTGATTAACTGTTTAAAAGACTTTAGTTTATTTAGTTTATAGCTGTATGGGCTAAAATGAGGCTACATAGGTTTAGTCGGCGTCTACTCAAGTTGATATTGATATTTACAGTTGTTTATGCATTGTTTAAATGAAATAATGCATTTAATGCTTGTTCTAAAACTGGGCAATATACAGCCAAAAAGATCCTGGGCAAAATGAGAGCTAAAGCACAGATGCAACGTTGAAATTACGTCTAGTTCTCAGTGGGCAAAAACAGATCAGATCAAAAATGTATCAGATGCAAGCAAAACAGCAGTTGAATGTATACCCTCTCTTATAAACAATGCTTTCAATTTACGTTGTTTGAATATTTTAAACCATTTTAAATGTGGTTTTAGCTCCAAAACAACCTCAAGACTATGATGTGAGAGTACCTGGAAGGCGGCCGGGTGGATGGAGCGTGAGCGGAGCTTGTTGTTGTGGAGCAGCAGGTATTCAAGGTTTCGGACAGAAGTGAGAGCGTCTCCAGGGATGCTGCGGATTGAGTTCTTCTCTAGGTGCAGTAGCACTAGACCTCGAGGCAGACCCCTGGGGACGACGCTCAGGTTGTTGTTAGACAAGTCCAGAAACTCCAGGCTGCTCAGTTGGCTGCCAGCAAAAAATGGAGGTCATGAAATGAACTGTCCGGCCTTTCACTGTGTAATATTCTCTCTACTACTTCAATCACTCTCCTGCCTCAAATCTATCGGCAGTTAAAAACACATAAGGCATGTCCTTAAGTAATGCCAAGCTTTTCTTGTTTTATACTCAACAATAACCAGCCTGATCTTATGAAAGTTTGTGAAATGAGCACAATCTCATGCAAATAACGTGCCCTGTGCATGAAAAATCAGAGGAATATGTGTGTGTTTGTGTGTCCTGCCCACCTGAAGGTCTCGTTGTCCATGCCCTCGTTGCTGAGCAGGTTGTTCTGTAGGCACAGCTCTCTGAGGTTTGACAAGTTGTCAAAAGCCCCTGCTGGGATTTTCTCCAGTTTGTTACTCTGTCAAGCAAACAACAAGAATCCTTAACATGTAGTCATCATCACCGTATCCCAAGCAGGAACTGTTCTGTCGATGCCAAGTCCTCATTATCAATGCCTAATGAATTCATTTTTAATCTGCACGGTTGAAGAAAACAAAACAAAACAAAAAAGAAAAGAAAAGAAGCTCGTGGTTGCAGTGTCGGGGGCTGGGTGTTTATCACCTTCAGATGAAGACGGTGAAGAGTGGAGGGCAAGTTCTTGGGGACAAGGCGCAGGAAGTTGCTGGACATGATGAGGATCTCCAAGTTGTTAGAACCATTGAACATGCTGTCTGGAAGCCCCATATCGGTCAACTTGTTGTTATGGAGATACACAGACCTGGGATGGAGCGGACACAGAGATGGGGGAGATACAAAGCCATGAGGGAAATGGCATGAGGGTGTAAATGGACATACTTCCATGAGCAGTATAGGTCAATTCACACACACACACACACACACACTCTTACTTCAGTTGTGGTTTCTGGCCAAATGTATATGGGTAGATCTTTGTAAGCTGATTAGCAGCAAAATCAGCACTGACCAAAGAGGGTGGAAGGTGTTTGGGCGCTGAAGTGAGCTGCAATCAGAAAGAATCACAAGTTAGATTCTTCATTGATGTTGGGAAATTTTTCTTGACAATTTATTTTGATGCAGCCAGCCAGTCTTCTCCATGGAAGTGGAATAGCTAAAACAGCACCAATACAAACAAACTTTCATGTGTTCACCGCTTCAAAGGCTTTCCTCACTTTAGTCACTCCTCCCAGAATTTACAATGTGTTATACAAAATGGCAAAGAATATCCGAGAGATTCCAAGAGACGCCAGTGGGATTATATTTCAGTGTTCAAATTGGTTTATTTGGTTTGGCTCTCTTCTTTTTAACATGGTTTATGGATTAAAGCAACATGGGTGTCTTTGAGGCTTAGTCAACACTTAAAATCAATCTATTCTTCCCGCATCTCCCTTGGCTATTCATCCCTTTTAGGTCACAAACAAATCTGTCCGTCCTGCTTCTCTCTCTCTCTCTGTCCAAAAAGGTATGGATGCCAGTAACAGTTTGGCTCTGACCGGAGCAGACATACAAGTGATTACAAGCATAAGCTCGCAGTGTGAGGAGAGTGGATATCACTGAGTTCACTGCCACCTCTCCCCCTGGCAACAGACAGACAACTGGCACAATGTCAACATATCTGAATAGAATAGAATACAATAGAAGAGAAGAGAAGAGAAATTCTTCTTTTGACTTCTTTTGAGATCCTACTGTGTCAGATTGCTCTGCGGTCACACACATCGTGTTAGCAGAGTTGGGGTTAGCAGTGAAAAGAAACATTTTGATACGTGGAGGTTTTGTGGATGACTCACCTTATTATTTGCCAAGTATAAATAAGTCAGTTGTTCAAGCACTTCAAACCCTTCGTCTTCCAGGCCTGTGAAGAGACAAACACACCTTTCAAAAGTACTCCATTAAACTTGTAAATAAATATACTTCATCCCAAGCCAAAAACAGGCCGATTTGGTTTTAATCAAGCAGGCTAATCTTTAACTCATAAGCAGGTGGGTGAGAAACAGCTCAGCCGTTAAAAATGATGCAAACTGACTAAACAGCCAGGGGCTCAGTTTCACAGCAGAGCAGACACAACCAGAGGTTCAACAGCATTGTTTGTCGATGAGGAACCAGCTTGCCGACAACATGTCTGCAATTTGCGCCCTTGCTGCATGCCGGGCTCTTGCTGGGTGTTTAGATTGTGTTTCTGTGTTTACCGTGCGTGGTGAGCCAGTTGTCCTGCAGGTTGAGAGTCTCTAGCTGATGCAGATGGGAAATGTGCTCCACCATTAGCTCCTGAATTTTGTTGTTCTGGCATCAGGAGACAAAACACAGACAATGATACAATGGGAAAATGTAGTGGACACTGGTCACCTGAGAAACCAGACATTTGTCACCAACATGGGCTATCTGGTTCATGAGGTTTGATACTGTTGTGGGATTTGAATTCACCTCATGCTTATAATTTCTCCTTAATTGCTAATTATCTTTACAAAGTTACAACATGTAAGTGTGTGTATTCATTTATGTGTGTGTGTGTGTGTGTGATCATGCATGAGTGAGTGAGAGAGAGAGAGAGAGAGAGAGACCTGCAAAGAGAGCTGGCGGGTGTTCTCCGAAAGGTCACTGGGGAACTCGGTGAGGTCGACTCCAGCACAGTCCACTGCCCCCTCTGCCGTACACCTGCACTGTGGCGGACATGCGATCGGCTGGGCTTTCGTCACCACTTTTAAGATCTCCGTCTCCTCTATCGGCTCTTCCTCCTCCTCCTCTTCCTCTGGCTCTAGAGGGGCCTGGCAGCGGACCAACACCCAGGCCAAGAGCAGCACACTCAGGGTGTGCAAGATGGAATGTTTGGGAAAGGCCATGTTCACGATTCAGCTCTCCTGTTGTGCAATTACACAGACAGGAAAGCAGAGTTAAAAACGTCAGGTTATGGGGCAATTTGATATTGGAAAGTTTTGTTAAAGCTACAATATGCACATTTTTTTACATTAAAATAACAATAAGTAAATGATCTGTGTCTGTCTGTGTATAAATGTCTAACAGTTTGTATTCGTCTGAAATTGGCTTTTCAAAGATGATTAGGACATTATTGAGCATACACTATTTGCAGTGAGTGTGTCGTGTGGGTGTGGCCAGTGGTGAGCTGGGTTGCGGCTATCAACCAGAAGTTATAGCAACAAGAAGTAAGTAAGCAGTAAGAAATGAAAGAACAGCGAAGCTACACGCGTGGCAGACAAGACCTGTTCAAAAACACCAGCTTTAAACAAAACACACTTGTAATATGTCTTTGCTTCCCACGATAATAACAATACAAGATGCTATATTTCTCTGTTCCTAATGATTCATTCAGTTCATGTCAATTTAATTAAATTCAGTGAACTTTATCTATCTTATCTCAACTTAACTATCCCTGCAGGGGAATTTCTAAATGCTGTATGGACACAACTGGTAAGTTTTGAATGTAACTGGGCCTTTCAATGTTTCATGGAGAGTTGCCATTGTTTACACACCAGGCCAATAATAAAGACAGCCGAGTTTTCTGGTCCCTCTCTCTGCTGTGTCTGAGGCTTCAGTCCTCACCAGCTGGAAGGGCTAATTTAGAGAAAGGGCATAGTCATCATCCATGACAGCTGACTCTCCTACTGCTTTCTGCCTCATAAGCATTATCATACACACACACACACACACACACACATATACACAAAATCCCCAAATCAGATCAGAGATACTACTAAATATGTGATTACTTGTTGCATTACTTGTTTAGACACTAACTTAAATTTAGATGTTTTGAAATGATGCTTGATCATCATAGATGATAATAACAACAATATTAGATTGGTCTGTCATTCAATTACATGTTCCATACCTTTTAATCAGATTATATTCTGTTGGATTACATACTTGTCAACCAAATATATATAAATTTTAATCAAATACATTTTGTAATGACCCCAATTCAGTGTATGTGCACACACACAGACACACACACACACACACACACACACACACACTAGGATCCACAATACTTTAAAACATTACAAACCTTTAACAAGTGACTATAAATCTTTATAATAAAAGGTAATGGTAAGGTAATACTGTTTGAATCAAGTCTTTTACAACAGGGTCGGGGACAACAGCCAGGAAAAAGCTCTCTAATTATCTCTGCCAGCGGTGATGGAAACTTTCCAAACAGGGCACTCAGTTCTCAATGCAAACCTTTAAAAGCCATCCATCTATCAGAACTGCCTTTCCTGTCTCTCCCACCACAACAACTACTAGAGCGCACACACCCACACACACATAAAATCCATAGACAAGCATACACACACCCACAGCAAATGAAAAATAATTAAGAGCCTATGCACTTGTCCTTAAACACCATGCACCATGCACTCCTACCCACAAGTATAGTAAGGTCCTGACTCCAGGATGGGAGAGTCAAGGAATAGTTTTAAAAGCTTTTCTCTAAGTCAACAACACTCTGACGTTGCCTCATAATTTACAACCTACTGTATGTACAGTGTATTATAAATGTCAGATGTTCTTATCATGGTGTTCTGCTCATCCCCAGTAGATGCATGCTTGTACAGTTTACTACTATACAACTATTAACAACAACAAGATGTGGCTTATTCTTAAAAAGCTTGGAACCTTTTGAATACCACCCACACACCACAGATGTCATGCAAGGGTGAATGAAACTGTCATTGAAAGCTCAATCCAGCTCAGTTAAACATATTGCACCAACTATAAAAAACACCCTAGTAAACCCTAGTAAACCCTAGTTAACCCTGTATTACCAATATACTGGTCTACTTTACCCCTTCCACACAATGTTTGCTGAAATCCAGTAAAGTCTGATGTCCAGTCCAAACTCAGACTGTCCCATAGCAAGCGAGGAGTCACAACCACACCAGATACCCTCCAGATGTGAGAGAGTGGGAGTGGGAGAGGGAAAGTTAAGAAAAAGAAAGGAAGGGGGATAGGGAGAGAGAGAAGGAAGGGAGTGAGTAAGAGAGACAGCTCTGACCTGAATGGGAGCCAAAAGCACAAATTCTTTGCTTTTTCCTCATATTTTTTCCATAATGTGGAAGGTCTTTCCAGTTTCAGTATAGAGATGCAATAATTTAATGTTGTGATTACTTTGTTTTTTTAAAGTGGCAAATTTTCCTTTGGATTCAACCAAAACTTTCCAATCCTGCATGAAGCAATTGAGATTATATTCATTTAAATGGGATAAGAACTACTTTGAACTGCTTGGATAGCCAGATCACTTCAAACAGATATGCTGGATCATGCATCTGGATGTTCTTTGAACACTGCAAAGAAAAACTCATGAGCAAAGCAGGGATAGAAGTAAAATTGCTATGCAGCACAGTTTCCTTAAAAGACCAAACTATAGTCTAGTTCTTCAGTGTGATTTGAATCTTAGGTCGCTGCAGTACAGGAGATTAAGTATGATTGGTAAAAGGTGTTATTTAAAAAGGGCTCTTTGCTTTCTACCATGAAAAATCATATATGTCTCTGTTTTTGAACAGTGATATGTTCTGAGATAACTTTCATTTGGTGAAGCGGCCACATGAGTTTCATAAATATTTCAATAATAAAGGAAGAAGTGGAAGAAGTGCCTGCCAAAAGGGGCGACAGGATGTGATCTAATGTCCCACATGTTTCTGAACTACGTCTACTTTTTCACCAAACCTACCTCCCATAAGGCACAATGTTTAAACATCTGCTTTCATTAATGCACTATATTGAAAGCACAATTCACTGTCACTTAAAATATACAATATTTATATATATAGGTATTCTTGTTTGCTTTTAGAATTGCATGCCTTACAAACTCCACACCACATTCTCACCCACAACAATCTGTATGTCCAAGTATCAATGAATTCTGGGTTTCTCATTTTGCAACTACAGTTTATTGTTTTTGGATGGAAAGCATATGAGTAAAAGCTAAAAAACATCCACAGGACTCAGGCGTCAAATAGGTATCAATATGTGAAAATGGCAGAAAACAGCAATCCATACCTGCATAGGAAGAATTGTAGGTATGGATTAGATTTTTTTCTTTGGATTAAGGATTTATCTTTATTTTGAAAGTGAAAAAAATGTGTTGAGCAACTGTATCTGAGCACTTGCAGTGACGTTTTAGTATATTTTTCTATCTCTCTCAGAAGGATTTGAGGAGGTGCTGCAACCATTGTGGCTGGAACAATCAAGACAGTGATGATGGGTGCTTGAACAGGAGGAGATACTGAGTCCCGTGTGGCTGAAGTCTGAAGGTGCTGTGGGAGTCCCACTTACTGTTCCAATGCCTGCTGAGCTGCAGCTTTCGGGCTGAGGAAGATCTCACTTTGTAGCCTTTAAGCCCCTCTCAAATGGAAAGGAAAAAATAAAGAATATATAAGAAAATAGATTATTTTCCATACTCTCTTAATTACTCATCATGTTGTATCAGGTCTGCTCTCTCAGCTCTTTTTCCCTCCGAATGGTTCTGGTCACTGCTGAGTGTTTATAATAACAGTTTCCGCTGTTTCAGTGGAACATATTCCAACAGATTCATTTTACACAGCCCTAACAACAGGTTGCATGTCCTTAGGTTTCAAATCATTCTCCAGGCTATTTCATAACATTGGAATAGTGGGGGAAGAGATTATAAAGGCTTTCTTGGCCATCTTTCTGCAAGCTTTGTGGAGCATCAGCAATATGAATCCTGGGACATTTGACTATATTCATCTCTACTATTTTTGTGTGATACAAATATATACATACATAGCCCTAGAGTACAATGTGCCATGACAGTATCTTTAATAGAGAACATAATTCTATTTGGTATGAAGTTTCTATGAGTTGCAGCTGTGATTCTGGCTGTTGTTTGCACACAGCAGAAGTCTGCTGATTTTTTTTGGATTTTTTTTTTACCATATCCTTTTAAACGTTTTCCATGAGAGGTTCATTGAGATTCCTCTATTTGAACACAATATCACTCTTTGATGGACAGCTCTCTAGTCTCGTTTACGCCCATGCAAGAGCTGACCAACAGAACGGCTTCAAGTCCCACCTCAGTGTGTGTGTGTGTGTGTGTGTAAACAGCAGCCAAAGAAGCTTCTCAGCTGTTGCTCTCCAGTCTTAGCCATAACTGTTACACCAACCAATTCACAATTTATTATAGCATTATTTATTATAGCATGTTTGTCTGAGCACCCTTCTATAGATACAAAATGCATTTAGGTATATTTATAGAGGTGACTACAGATATATCATTTTCATCATTAATGGTGAATGGCATTTTCTTCATACAATGCTCGTAAATATTGATGCACATAAAACAACCCAATTATATAGCCATTCATTTTTGACTGGCAAGTCATTGAGATGCAGCTACTTCAAATGTTCCGTTTCAACCCTTCCACATACATAAAACACTGAAGGGCTGCACCCTTCCTTTTGTTATTCATGACTCACAACCTTCAAATTGTTGTGGTACTGAGTCATAGGTTATATTCTGTTATTTTCCTTAATGCGTTTCATTTCACCCTTGCTCCCCCCACACATTCCCTACAGGTGCTAAACAGGTCCAATTGAACTGTAAAGGGATCTGTGATTCGTACTGTCACCTCACTCACAGCAACAACATGGGTTTCATCTCCAGCCCTTCCTGTGTTGAGTTTGAATGTTCATTTTAATCGGGTTCATGGTTCAGTTATATGAAAAGTTACTTCCTGCATATTTTCCATAGAATGCCGATACCCAGAAGATCATTTAAGGCCTGCCTGCAATAACGTCAAGCACAATGTCACATTACTAGGAAAAGGTTGAACCCTCATAAAGTATATGGACACATTTTTCAAGACTTTCCTACCAATTTTAAGGGCTCTTATCATACAAAATAAAAAGTGAATGAGTTACCGGTGATTTAATTTTCTTTCTGCCACTTATTTTAAATAAAGGAACAAATTTATACAAATGTTATTTATAGAAGCTGATCATTTTTTAGAGTACATTTAAGAACTTTAAACTTTGAATGTTAGCGTCTTAGATGAAAAAAATGAAATCCCGTTCTAAAAGCAGCCACTAGTGACCAATGAAGTAGCTCTGTTCTGACTGCTGAGTAGGATCCAGAGGAGAACTAGAAGAGCCAAGCCAATACTGCAATGGAATCTGGGTCAGAGCTCGTTAACAGATTTGTGTTTTAGCCACACTCTTCCATTTACAAAGGAAAAACTACAGCGTGGCAGTCTGGAACCAGGTCATGGCAGTGTTGGAAAGTGGAAGGTCCTCCAAACAGGGAACATACATGCAGTCTCAGCCACTTGACAGTGACACCAAAGTACTGGCAAGTCTGAACAGTGGGACATTGTGGAAAACCAAAATAACACAACAGATACTATCCTAAATTGTGCAAGAGGAGAAACTTTCATAGACAAAAAAAGTCTATTTCTTGAGGAGTTTCAAAAACAGGGCCAAAGATCTGGCAGGAAGAGCTTACTTACCCTGAATTAAACGGCCATTTCCTGTGAACATAGTAGCACCCTTCACACTGAATAAACACTGAAGGTCATGTTAGGACATCTGGCCAATATTTGCCTTTCCTCAAAATTATCCATAAATTCACCATGAACATTTGATCATAGAAGTCTATAAAGGTTAGGGCCAGGGTTTTCAGTTTTACATGCCGTTTAATAGATAACTTGGACTGGGGTTGGAGAGTCAAGCATGAATGAGGCCACTGTTGGGAGGACCTGTGTGGCGACTTACGTTGGACTGGGCTTTTTATTTGTCTGGAAAAATATTAGAAATACAGAGGGAATGCCAGATGCTCCGCCGAAGGTCCTAAATGATCAAGGGTGTGTGCTAGATACAACTACTGCTTAAGAAAAACATATCCAAATAAATTCCACCAAAAGTATGTTACAGCAAAAACAACTTTATTTAGTAGAAATCGTTTTAGACTCGTACAATCATGACATGTGCATCATTATTGTCGTTCCACCCCTATCCATTAATTAAGAGCTACAGTGAAAACAGATCCACGGTGTTGCACTGTCTTGGCCAATAACATTACATCAAACTGCAAACAAGACAAGGCACTTGACTGCTGTGTTTCGTCATGTCCGTGATCAAGGAAAATGGCTCAGCAAGAATATGCCCTCTACCGTCAATCTGCTCCCACGACATTACATGATTCATTTGAAGCAACAGACAAAGAAAACGTACTGATAAAAGCTAAAACATGGACATACTGAATACAAAGGTTTCAAAGAATTCATTAGTCAAAACAAATCACTGAATCAGTATCACAAAGTAGGGAACCTCTCTCTATTGTACCTCATTATCATGAGAAAAGCCTGAGACAAGGACTTTAGTAGAAAATTGATTATCCATCCATCTATCCTTTGCTCCACTGCCATATTGGCAGGGCTGACTACATCCCCACAATTTTAAGGGCTTCTTTCAGTCCACTATAAGGGTTGATGAGTGTGGTTGTTTTGGAGCAGACCCTTGATGCTTATCTGAAACCAGTCTCATAGTTAAATTATTAGTGGTTAAGTCTGCAGTGTAGAAACATTACCCCTGTTCAGTGCACAGAGGTCTACCCACAGCTAAACCCCAATGCCTCATCTACAGCTTGGCTTTGCCCGGCTGCAATTGCAGGTTTTGAAGCTTCATGGCCAGTCCCATGTTCCCTGTGATCTTCAGCTTGCCCTGGAAAAACGCCTGTGAATCAGAATGGGTGAGAACGTCATATCAACAATGTTGTCCATATATATAGGAATACGTTTGTTGAAATAGGGTTCCTCAATATTTTGGGATGAAAAAATACCCACTGTAGGCTAGAATATTAAGAATATGTACAGTTAAGTATGTGTTGGACGGAACTACATGGGGCTGGTTAAAAGAGTTAAAGTGAGAGATTAACTCAACCCAGGGAAAGTGGGGCAACAGCAACAACGGCTTATGAGAGGGCAGGGAATGGTGCATGGCGCACAGGCACAGCAAGGGTAGCATTAGAGCAATGAAAGTATGTGGGTGGAAAAAAACAGTTTAAGAAGAGAAATCAGATCGACAATAATAATTTGACCGATCTGCTTTCTCAGAATAAGAAATATGATCACTGTCCTCAGAAGGAAATGGAAGGCCTTCTCCTTCTTGACATGTGACTTTATAACACTGAAACGGTGGATGGAAAGGATGGAAAACATAAATCTTGCCATTGTATCAAAAACATCACGCACAGAGACACAACCTTTCCAAAATTCAAAATAGTCATGGATCAAGCATTGGAAAAGTTCCTGACCATACTCCTGCAGCTGTTCTTCATGACAGAAAATTGACTACTTTCTAGAAGCTTTCTCAGAAACCTTTATAGCTGTATAGTGACTCAACAGTGGTGAGGAGTGCCACCGCATCATTCATCAAATACAGGGCCTCGTGTCTTATCGCTTCACTGAAATAATAGTCATCACTCCATTATTTTGAATGTACCAGTAAATCTTAAAAATGCGCTATAGAAATTGATTGTTGGAGAAATACAGAGCAATATTTCATGCTTTATCAATGAGAAAGGTTTTTCTAGTAAATTCTTCCTCCTATCCTCAACTAAGGTGATTTTATCTACAGGGAGTGGATAAAATAACGAACACCACATGAAAAAGGACTTCAACTTTGAAGTAACAAAATCACAATAATAACAGGCAGCCACACGGACAAATCAAAATGTTTCATATTGTTTCAATATGCCAAACACTGATAAACCGAATCAGCAAACAGCGCTCGCAAGTTGAAGCTCACCGAGAGGAAGGATGGACGGAGGATAGTCCAAAGATTAGAAAAACAAAACTGTCCCTATCTCGACCCTAACCCCTAAAAAACAAAAGCATTAGAACTTATAATAAATCATTCACATTGAAATCCATTATTCATACCATTAAGGTACAGACCTTTATTTATTTATTTAGCTAGCCTATATCTTATGGAGCTCTTTCTTTATGGAGACAGAAAATAACTTGATTTGCCTCTCTAAGCATGAGGCTTCTCTCCAATGACGGTGGGTCGTGGTTTGAGAGACGGGAAAACAATAGTTCTGTAGTTTTTGTTGTTAGTACTGTAGCGTTATTATTTTGAAAACTTGAATTGGTGAGAGCTGGTAACGCCACTGTCTGGTTCAAAGCATACAGCAGTTTATAATGAAGATACAGAACTAAAATTTGATTTATAAAAGATAAGTTAATAACTGGCCTTTCAGTGTCCCTTGGTTATAGGGCAGAGGGTTATTGCAGTTCAAAGCATACAGTAGTTCAAAATGAGGATAAGGTATTTTGACTTTTTTCAGTTTAAAATTGCATATGTTGGTTATGCTTGATTATGGTTATGTTTATAGTTACATAACATCAAGGTTATAGTTTTATTCATAATGCACTTTTTCTACAGCAGAAAAAAAGGAAAAACTTACTTCATCATTATTGATTGGTCATAGTAAAACCTCAAGTTTAATGCTTTAATAACTCAACAACAGCAGTGGAAATGACCATGAGGCTGGAAGCTTTCCTTGTTTAAAAATGGGCCAATGTCCCACTACACACAGTTCAGGACTTGTATGACAGCACTACAAGGACGATGGATGCTGTTCTGAGGGCAAAGGATGGCTCTACTCCTTATTATCTACTTGATTGATATCTTATTAGGTGTTGCTTTATTTTGTCCACCCCCTGTATATGCATACGGCTTCAAATGTAAAGAAAATAGAAATAACACTGAAGAACGTATCACTCTGCCCTGGGAATTGCAATTGCACCTGCCACTGTGAAACTGTGGATACACAATGTTCAATCAAGAAGAGAGCAACATTGAATGGTTCATGTAGAAGTCTCCCCTAGGGGAACCTTTTAAGTTGAACATTATTGAGTATTGTACTGATCTAACTGTATAATCTGAATCTTGAGATTCACACACAGGGTGGCTAGATATTTTGCACAGCTCTGTATGAATCATACATTATGGCTATGAGGCAATTAATGACTTATTAAGAGGTACACCACTGAACATCTAAAATACAGACATGCAATTAAAATGACAGGTAACAGTTGGCAACTAGTGGAGGTAAACAAGATTAATTAAACCATTTAACCAAAAGGGAATAACAAAAAAAGCATGCATCCATTTAAATGACTCCTGACACACCAAGGCTGAATACTTACAGTCTGGGGGTTCATCTTGCCTGTCATCAAGTCCAACAAATCTGCATCTGACATAGCAATGGTGCAGTCTGCTTTCTTATCTGTGAGGGACAGATACACATGTGTACAATGGCTTGTAGATATTTGATGACACTAAGTCCTAAGTCAATGCTTTAGAAATTCCTTTCACAAATATGAAACCAAAACATCACACTAACAGTTCAGAGGGAGAACGGCTCTGAATCTGCAGAGACCTTGAACTTTAAATGATATTAATACACTGGGATCACCTGGAGATAACTGGAAGCTCTGGTATGGTTTGCCAGCCTCTTGTGTTTTCTCACCTGTGTCATTGTGAACACAACCCTTTCCATTCTTCACGTCCACAAACCAAGTTGCCCCCTGCCCATTAGGTCCATCCCTCACTTTAAAAGCAAACACTCCTCCGATCTTTTTCACAAACTGCTCCCCATCCTGTTCAAAGTACACAAAGATTGCATGTACAGTAAGCCTTTGACCGCTTTAACCGCTGCCTTCTAAATGACCAGACCTGTACTAAATGTGCATAAAGCATGAAAATCAATCACGAGAATTAGATTTATTTATTTATATAGCACATTTTGTACATTAAGATGCAATGCGCTGCACTTTACATCAAATAAAAAGTGCACAGATTCAACTGGAGGAAGCAAAATTGCACAAAGAGTGAAGTTGAAGCAACGGTCTAAGAAATGTAGTCTATTATTTGGAGGCCCTAGCTTTGACGTTACAAACAAGATAAAATATATTGAATGGCAAAAGGAAACTGCAGCAGTAAATGTTGTTAGTTCAGAGGCCCAACAAGGTTAAGAAGTGGTGTTACTTGAAGCGTGAGGCCAAGAAGCGCCTTACTGCGCACAGCGCCTTTGTGCGGGCGGAGGAGGAGAGGGCACCCCAGTGGAAGAGGAGAGGCGATACAGTGGACCCCAGTGCTCTCTCTGCTCTCTCAAACTGCTATTAGTGGATTTGTGCCCGACTTAGGAGACACAGATCCACCTGCCCACATGGAACTTGGCACGTCGCCCAGTTTGGATCTCATTGTAAGGAATTAGGATATATAATCGGACTCGTTTGTGCCCATTTGATCTTTATAAATTCCAAGTCCTGTGTGGAAACAGGCATATGCACACTTTTTGTGTGTACGCATTGTGTATAATTTTGGCCTCTGGTGTAGAGCAAGGAGAACCTACATAGCACTGGATTATGATGGTAAGGAATACACTGTTTTGGAATCACATACTAAATCTGCCTAAAACATCCTAATAGGAAACAGAGAATTCCACTTGAGTGTCAACATTTAACTAATACGGAGTCAAAAGTAGGACAAGAGTCTCTCTCACAAAAGATAAGCTGCACACCCACAATTAACTTTTGTGTTTGATCATTGGCCTAGTTAGACTGAAATCTTCCACCATGTCTATAACACAGTCCTAGGTCTCCAATATAAATATACGACAGTGTATCCAGTCTATCCAGTCTATTTGCCTAATATTTAAAGCCATATAAACTGTAGGCTACTTCTGGAATAACACCAATTAATAGTTAGGCTATCTTTTAAAAGATCCGCAATAACAAAAGCCTCTGAGTAGGAGATAGAAAAGAGAGAGAGAAAAAAGTCTCTGACAATAAATAATGGCCTAAAAGATCAAGGTCTGTAGGTGTAATATAGTATTCTCCTATAAGTTGTGCAATTACCTCCTGAAGCTTCTTGTTTATTTCCTGGAACACAGCATGTGCCTTGAACCCCTCTAATCCCTCACTAGCACTGGTGTTCACTGCTTGAATCCTCTGCCTGTTGAGGACAAAGGTAAAGTGTGAGATAGATAAGGCTCATCGTTTTCATACAGGGATAAACAGACAGTGACAAAAAGGTGACAAACTTTCATGGCCATCCAAAAAGAAACTACTATAACATAGCAAACATGGAAGTCTGTCCTTGCTATTGCACGGTGTAACAGTCTGTGTCCGCTTTTTTTCAATATCATAAACATACAGCATGTGTACACTTTGTTTTGGTTTGCTTTTTCATGTAGGCCTAAATGTCAAACACTTACTTGATCAGTAAGTGTACCCACCAGTAACCTATCTAGTACTGAGGTGACACAGGACAAAAAATCCTCTCGATTATCACTAATGGATGAGGTGCATCAAGATTGTGACTTTCACTGGACATAGTTGGTGTCTAAATGTCAACAATGCCTTTTCCAGCTGGGTGAATAGTGCACTGTGGGATAGACCAGGCATGGCAGAAACCCAAGATGCCATCATCCTTATACACCTGTTCCACTGCCATGTGAGGAGATGAAGGAGAGCAGTAACTAATGCCCACTGCAGAATTAACCACAATTTAGGAGAGCAGCAGTGAGAACATCATTGCACTAGTTAGCAAAAACTGTTAGTTGTAAGATTAGTGGTGAACTTGCTGGATAGCACCATTAGCTTTGCAAATAGACTTGTGTTCTAACCAAAGGTCAGTTAGCAAACTAGCTGCAGCCTTGAAGGTACATACAGATTAGCGTTGTGTACAGATTAACCTGCCACAATTTAGCTAACGTTACATGTCAGTTTAGCCTGCCTTCACACCAGGCAGGACACAGAGGGTGACCTCAACGAATTATTCAAGAACAAGTAACGTTATGCCATCCAGAATGGCATTATTAGATGACATAATGCCAAGTACGCTCACCTTGCTGTCTGTAATTCAGGCATTTTGCTAAACCGTTAAGTAAATCGACAAACAGTTCCTTAAAAGACCGGCGAAGTCGTCGTGGCTTTTGCCTGCTGCTCTCTAACGACGCTTCCTTGTTTCTGACTTCTGCTGATCAGACTGAACGAGTCGATGACAGATACAAGGATTGTGTTTTGGCTAAATGTATCTGACCTTACTAAAATACGTTTAAATAAATAGACTTAAATACAAAAATAGACAAGAAAGGGCATATGAAGCTATTTCCTGAACAAAGAGGTTTTGAGGCCAGAACAACTAGGGTTGACGCCATTGCCAGGGTAAAATATATAGGCTTACATAACAATGTGCTATTGGTCAGTCTTTTTTTATTTTGAGAGACATCCTAATGAGAGGGGTTTTCGTTGCCTTTGAGGCATGATGCAAATATGTCTCACTGAGGTCAGGCTAATTGTCCTGCCATCCAAGGTTTCTGTTCCCATGGTTTGAAAAGTTTGCAAAATACAGCCACATCCAGACAATCCCCATCCAAGTTTGCCACATTCCCAAAGCCCTTCTTGGGTTGATTGCTGTACAACAGAGCATTTTCTTGTTTCTGCACAATCCTGTTCCAAAAAAAAATACAGTTGTTGACAAAGTTCACATGGCCTTCAGGCTTCTTGCCTGGTTCGTAGCTACTAGAAGTATGACATTGTGATTATCGTGTCTGGGCTCATGCCACTGGGTATGGAGAAATATAATTGGGCAATAGAAGAAAACATATCACAATATGCATGATTTAACACGTTTAACACATTGTCTCAACTGTGCCACACAGTTTTCATTCTCCACAGGATGTGTTTTATACAAGAGCTGGAGGGAAATGGTGTTGTAAACGGGTGCACTGATGATTGGAATTTAGTTGTTGGGTGTCATACAATCAGACAACCAGATAAGTGTAGAATAGTGTGTTTGTATGCAAAGGGGGCAGATTAGCAAATGACACTGCATTTAATGTACATGGCAGTCTTATGAGTAGAGACAAACATCAGAAAATCTCATCAGTCTAATGGAGGCAGTGAACTGTCACCCTCTTAACTCCAGCTTGGGCTGCATTTGTGGAGCATGGAGGCTAAGGGGGGAGGTTGCTGTGGCTGGTGGCAGAGGTTATAGAGTGGGGGAGGGTTTAAGGCCAAGCGTCAAACTCAAGCTGGCTTGATTACTCTCTCACCCAGCAGAAATGATAGGCTGAATGCTTGCCAAGCCACACGAAGCCAGCCAATGTTGTGCTGCTGTGAGAGTCTGTCTGTTTTTCTGTAGTAGAGTTGTCGGTTAGCATGGACCACACCGACTGATCAAGAAGACACTGCTCTCTGCTGGCCAGAAGGGCTGCTGTAATAACACATTGTAAATGGAAAGTCTGCCATACCCACAACCTAGTCACATACCCCATCAGCCACAGAGTTTAATGAAAAAGGACAAAAGACTGTTTTCCCCCGACATATTACACACATATTTTGCTAAATGTGTAAGAAACACAATAATGGTTATAGCTTTGAGCTTTTAAATGTGATATGTTAATACTGAATGACCTATCAAGTCATTTATTGTCAAATGTGCAGCATCACTTACAGTCATACTGTACAATGAAATGTTTTGGATGAGGCACATTCCAACAAGGTAGGTACACATGAATCACACATCTAGTATATAAAAAAGATAAAATAGAATAAAATTAAAGTAGCAATAAAAACAGATTAAGGGCTGAAAAA
>CABFOQ010000423.1:0-21157 GCA_900660455.1 Gephyroberyx darwinii | reverse complement strand
AACCCAGACCAGACCAATCTTCTGCTAGAGGACCTCATCATCTGGACCAACTATGAGATTGAGGTGGCAGCCTACAACGGGGCAGGCAGGGGCACCTACAGCCACAAAGTCACTGAATGGACACTGCAAGGAGGTGAGGGCAAGGCGCAGAGGCCCTTTCTGAGTGCAGTGTTCAATACGATAGATGGCAGTATTCTCATTGACCACCTGGAGAACTGGGTTGGCCTCTCTGAACCTGCATTTAATTGGTTCTCCACATAGACCTCTAAGTGATTTCATGTCTCAAACTCATGACATGACATACACTATATGGCCAATAGTCAGTTTTTTCCCACAGACACACTCCAAAAGCTTGTGGCAAGCCTTCCCAGAAGAGTGGCGCAAAGGGGGGTCCAACTCCATATTAATGCCCATGGTTTTAGAATGGGATGTCCAGCAAGCTCATATAGGTGTGATGGTCAGATGTCCACTGACTTTTGGCCATATAGTGTATTTTTGATGTTTCCCAAGGAAGCTGACTTGGTCCACATCTTTTTGCATTGTACATGCTACCTCTGGGTAATATAATCAGAAAACACAATGTGAACTTCCATGGCCAATGATCCGAACAGCTCATGCTCTTTGACTGCCTGCCTATCCAAAGATGAAACTGAGATCATTTTTATTCATCTCCAGATCCCAAGGGATGCTCTTCTGAGTAGGTTGGGAACAAATCTGAGGCTGTGGAAATTTGTCAAAGAAGTCAATTGCCACTGGAAGTTGTTTAAGCAGAGTGATCATTTAATCATGCTGCAGCATGGAGAGAAATCAGCATCCAGCTCAAACAGCATTCAAGCATTTATCTGCCCCTCTAAGAGTGAGCAGGATCTTTATACCTACAAGTTACACAAGCCCCTTTAGGGTTATCTCCAGTCTCAATAACAAGGTCACTAGAATAGACAAAACATTGTTGGGAGACAAATCACTTGGAGACACATCAGTGCTAGGCTTTTCCAGTATCCAGTATCCTGATGCTGGGAACTTTACATGAATCAAATACAGCATGACATATATGTACTGCAACTACTACTACTGTTAATACATATGTGTACTACTCATGTCATACAGTATATTAAAGTTTTCTTCCACATTCCCCCCTTTTGTCTTTAGTAGGACAACATCCATGTACTGTAAAACTTTATTCACAGGAGTTGAAAAACCTTCAGTATCTGGGGAAAGGATCACTCAATGTCAATGTCACACCATTGCTTAAATGTTACAATCTCATTACCTTCAGGATAACAGTCATCTGGCTGATCCAATACTACCGATAGTATTGTCATAAGCACAAGAATGAACATCATCCCTATCATCCCTACAGTTTCCAGTGAATTATCTGTGACATTGAGGTGGGCCTAGGTGGGATTTCAGACTGGGATTAACATGGTGACCAAGTGAGCTGTCTTTCAAGTACAGGCATTCTTAAAGTAATGAGGTGGCGAAAGGTCAATCCATGCTTTTATTAAGTGTATTGGACTAATGCAATGTCCTCTTAGCTGGTCTTCCTAAAAAGTCAATTCAGAGATTACAACTAATTCAGAATGCCGACGCTAGACAAAACCAAGAAACAGAGAGAACATCACTCCTGTTTCAGAAACGCTGCACTGCCTTCCAGTTTGTCTTAGAATTAATTTTAAAGTCCTTTTCCTTGTATAGAAAGCTTTGAATGGTTTAGCACCCACATATATCTCAGAATCCCTGTCATGTTAAATCCCACTCGGTGAACTGAGATCCTCTACAGCGGCTCACTAAATATTCCCAAGGGCACTCATAAGAAAATCGTGAGTGCTGCCTTTACCTATTATGCTCCTAAAATATGGAACACCCTGCCCAATTATATAAGAGAGGGAGGCTGATATTTTTAAATGGCGTTGAAAATCTTTTTACCTTAGCCTTCAGTTAATAGAACTCAGCTTACTGCTCTGTATTGTGGCGCATTGGTATTGTCTGTCTTAGCAGTGTGTTTTCTGGTACATTGAGTTTGGGAGTAGGCTGATGCACACACACACACACACGTACACACACTCATTTTGCCCTTGCACTCTCTAACTGATACTTTAGTATTGATGAGCATGGAAGCTGCTGCAAAGCTGCAAAGCATCTGCTCTCAACAATCTCTCTTTTCTTCTCTTGACAATCATTGCTTTTAATATTGTTTCTCTGCTGTGTTCTCTCCATCTCATCTCTCAGTGTCCTAGAGTTGCTTTTAAATCACCTTGAGCTGCTCTATAAATACATTTATATTATTATTTGGACAACTAGTGCGTTTGATTTGCCCTTTATATAGTAAGCTGAGTGTGTTTTATAATGAAATGACCTCTATTTATGACCATGAAAGGCTTGAGATATGCTTCAGAAAAGGGGGATTCTGGTACACTTTATCTTTAAAGCCTGGGAAAAATGTCAGCGTACTTTGTGTGATGCCTGACCTTGTTTAGGAAAATACACAATGTGATGCATTGTGTCGTAAGCTCATGTGGGCTGGTGCCTGGAAGTCAATCAATCAATCAATGTAACTGGAAATCCATGTGAATGTGCAGATTGTCTGTTTAATGGATAAAACGTTGAAGTCTGGCAGACGTTGCTCGTTGCAAAAAAGAAATACTAATTTTCATCATACAAGTCACTGTCAGTAAATAATTAACGTGGCATTGAAGTTGTTTAGTTGTGTTTTCATTAACTGGATGTTTCCACAACTCCATTAAAAAAATCAAAGCATGATGTGCATTTAAACACATTCAAAGAGAATCAAGGACCCTGTAGGAATATGTTGACAAATATTGGCCAATCAGCTTCATTGAATATGTGACTCCCGGCGGTGTTCCTGTATTACATCAGGATGTCATGCTCACTTCAAACAAACTGCTCCAGGGTTCACCTGGAAGCAGCCTGAGGCAGCTGCTCTCACAACCAGTTTGATTGGCATATTCTTACCTCCCCAAATGAGCCAATGTAAAAATGCTTCAGTCTGATTCTCACGCTCCAAACGAGGCTGCTCTGAAAGTGCCTGCTGCACATTTTCCAATTTTCTTCTTCTCTAACTATTCTCTCTCTGTGTCTGTCTGTCTCTGCCTCTCTCTCTCTCTCTCTCTCTCGGTCTTGTGTTGACACAGTGCCCACTGTGCCACCAGGAAGTGTACAGGCTGAGGCTGTAAACTCTAGCACAATGCGTTTTACTTGGAGTGCCCCGAGTCCTCAGTTTATCAATGGAATCAACCAGGGATACAAGGTGAGCAGCCCCTTACTGTTTACTAGTGCACTCTAGTGGTCACAAATAGAAGAGCATGCTGTCCCTAAAATCTCATTACAAGCATCAATTTAAATCTTTCATGAAATCAGTTATTTTGGTAAGAAAAAAAGCATCAATTCCCCTATTGCAATTTGAAATTGTATTATATATTGTATTTGTATTATATTGAAATAATTTATCATCGCATTATTTCCAGCTGTTGGCATGGGAACCCAAACATGACAACGAGGTCACTGTGGTAACAGTGCGTCCTAACTTCCAGGACAGTGTTCATGTGGGCTACATCTCTGGGCTGAAAAAGTTCACTGAATACTATACCTCAGTACTGTGTTTCACTACCCCGGGAGACGGGCCCCGCAGCCCACCTCAGCGGCTTCGCACTCATGAGGATAGTAAGTGACACCATCGTTAGTGTATGTATATGTATAGTCGTGTCTGACTGTTTGTAGATGTCAGACTGTTTGTCTTTTTGTTCATTTACCGCTCGGTTTTTGTGTACAGCTCCTGGTGCCGTGGGACACCTCAGTTTTACTGAGATCTTGGACACCTCGCTGAAAGTCAGCTGGAAGGAACCACAAGAGAAGAACGGCATCCTGACAGGTAACATTCAAGATAACTGTGTCACTTTACATCTTCTCCGCTTCTTCCCATTTCACTGTGAACACTATGTACCATTGTACCTTCTTGAATACACGCTACTCTACCTCTTCCAGGCTATCGTATCTCCTGGGAGGAGTTCAACAGGACCAACACCAGGGTGACCCACTATTTGCCCAACCTGACCCAGGATTACAGGGTGACAGGGCTCACCGCTCTCACCACCTACACCATCCAGGTAGCAGGCATGACCACCAAGGGCCAGGGCCAGCTCTCCTCCTCCACTATCTCCTCTGGCGTACCACCAGGTCAGTAGCTATATGTGTAGACCTACTCCCTCCAATAATAAAGGAATTTGTTATTTGACCTATTCAATCCACTGTCGCTAGGTTAGTCACTCATATCAGCAGCCCAATACAGTCATAGGGGCCCAGTACCTACTGTGAGGGCTACAGCTTTGTTGTGCATCCTACAGTAGTTGTTTCATTGGCTGTGACTCAGCAGATTCTCTACTAAACCATTTCCTCCAAGCAGTGAGAAATTCAGTGATATTCCACATCTATCTCTCTTCTACAGAGATGCCGGGTCCTCCCACCAACATCGCCATCTCCAACATCGGACCTCGCTCAGTCACGCTGCAGTTCAAACCCGGCTATGATGGCAAGACTTCCATCTCCCGTTGGCAGGTGGAAGCGCAGGTAAAATCTCACTGTCTAATTTTTTTTTGACAAACTGTAATACAGTTTTTGTAATACCAGCTTATTTTTTAACTTTGTTTAGTGGTTGATATTCCCCTTTCTCTATGCGCATTTCAGATTGGTATAATAGGAGAGAATGAGGAGTGGTTGATGGTCCATCAGCTGGCTAATGAGCCTGATGCTAGATCACTGGAGGTCGTGGACTTGAATCCCTATACTTTCTACAGGTGAGTGTGTGTACACACACACACCCACTGGATACATTTCTGAACATGTTTTGTTCATCTGTAAATTTGATAATGTGAACAGCTAGTGATTCACCAACCATGAACATCTTGCAAACACATGTGATCTGTAAAGTGACTCAGTCAGTATGTTATTTTTCTGTATTATTTGTTGTATTATCTTTAATATTCTGTATCTTCTCTTATCATAACTACATCCTATTCTCTGCTGCTGCTGCAATGACCCAATTATGCTATGGGGATCATTGAAATTTCATGTAATCTAATCTAATCTCAACATATCACCAGCATCATGATTAAACATCCAATTTAAGATGATTTATCCACTGTCATCTGGTTTTCCTCCCTAGGTTCCGTATGCGTCAGGTGAACATCGTGGGCACCAGTCCAGCCAGTCAGCCCTCCAGGAAGATCCAGACCCTGCAGGCCCCTCCAGACATCTCCCCTGCTAACGTCACTCTGCGCACAGCCAGTGAGACCAGCCTCTGGCTTCGATGGGTGGTACGTTGTCCTGGCTCAATGCATAATGGGCCCGATTCAGACTGCATAAAGTTACGCGTTACTGTTACTAGGGCGGCTTGAGATACGCACGTCTGAGTATTCAATGTGCACGCTGATTTGCTTTTTCTTGCACAGGTTAATTAAAAAACTTGCCTTATTTGTCCTTCCCATTGGTATGGTGGGAATGTCAGGGACATTTCTCCTTTTCATGTCTTTCTGCTGATGTGTTGCCAATAATTCAGTTTGGGCATGCCCTTGGGACATTAATTGCATAGAAAATAAATGATTTAGGCTAATTTATTGTTGGCCATAAGAAATCACCAAAATATTAAATTTATATCAAAAGATGAGTTTCATATCAAAAGATGAGTTTCTTAATGACAGCTGCTTTCTACTCAACACACCAACAAACCCTTCTCCAGTTGCAATAAACACTTGTACATACCTGTACCCTGTACATGCGTACAGTTGATGGCACCGATAACATTTGGAAAGCCCCATGGATTCTGTCCTTGATTATGTGTCTTTGTGCGCCAGTGTTTGGCCAGTATATTCTTTGTTACATCTGCCCATTCCCATCAAGAACTGCGCCAGAGGCTTGAGGTATTCCCACAATATCCCCCAATACCCTGTCCAGCTGATGCAGTACCTGCAGGATGGAGATGGCATGTGTTTCCTGGAGTAGCATGGGAGGGATGTCGGCTGTGCGATCTGGCTCTGCAAATCAACAGCATAGCTCAATGATGGCCGTATCTATGCACAAACGCTTATGGCATCCTCGATGCGCACCGGTAGTAGTACCAGTGCAATTATTCATAGACCAATCAACAGCATTGCAGTCTAATTTATTTTCTTCAGTTTATGTGACTCAATTCATATATATGCTATTTGACTTGATGTACTACACTGTACAGCGACAGAATGTACAAATGGACTAAAGTCAAAGTCAGAATCCACATATTTCTAATGTGAAGGTTGCTTCATACTTGCTTCATCTCATCATCACCAAGTGTGCATCTTGCAGAAAGAAAACCCAACACCCGGGTCGGAATCAGTGTGCTGCTTCAGTCAAGCTCTACATTGAGCCCATGCAGTGAAACTGGCTCATTCATACACATGAGCACAGTACATATTTTTAGACACTGACTTTCTTTCATGGTCCCATATTTAAATATGTCACTATGTCAAGATATTTATAAAACAAACAGTTCCAGTCCTCAGTTCTGATTGGCTTAGTCATATTAGTCATCATGTTGCAAAATACCCAATAAAGTTACACCTGACAGTTAATTCAAATGTAAATGATTAATTATTAGGATTTAATTATTATTTATTATTACAGTGCTAAGTGCCTAGAGGGTTTTGCCTCTTAGCACTCCGCTTCTCGTCGCCTCATTCGCCTTTAGCAGTCCTAAATCTCTGTAATCTCGGCCTCGGAATGTTATTACTTATCGCTTATTGCTTGATTGTGTACTCAGTTATGATGCCACTAATTGATCTTGATTAAACTAAACAAAATACATCCAATCCTCTTAGCCTCTTCCAGAGTGGGAATATAATGGGAACCCAGAGCTGGTGGGCTACCGGGTCCAATACTCCAGAGCCGGGTCTAAAGGCGGGGTTCTTTCCCATGTCATCATGGACCGGCTGGAGAGGGAGTTCACGATCGAGGACCTGGAGGAGTGGACGGAGTACGAGGTCAGAGTTCAGCCCATCAATGGCATTGGCTCTGGGCCCTGGAGCCAACCAGTCCATGGCAGGACCAGAGAGTCTGGTAAGGAAACATATTTGTATACACATGCTAACACACAAAGACACACAGGCGGCGTACTAGTAGCATTCTAACTTCTGTCCTGCGCCCCTTGCTGCAGTGCCCTCCTGCGGTCCCACCAATGTGTCAGCCTTTGCCACCACCTCCAGCAGCGTCCTGATCCGCTGGGGGGAGGTCCCAGAGCCCGACCGCAACGGACTCATTCTGGGCTACAAGGTCAGCACCATGCAGCTCATTTGATAGGGCTCTTCAATGAATTCAGAAACAGAGTCACAGAAATATAACAAATGTCCAGTAGTGCAGTAGAGTTCATAAACATCTTGATGATAGTTAGGTTATTACCTCAATCCTCCAACTCTAATATCCCCCGTATCTTATTTCAGGTAGTGTATAAGGAGAAGGACTCAGACACAGCTCCCAAGTTCTGGACAGTGGAGGGCAACACCAGCCACAGTGTGCAGCTGATTGGTCTGGGCAAGTACGTCCTGTATGAGATCCAGGTCCTAGCCTTCACACGTATAGGAGACGGCAGGAGCAGCTCCCCATCCATCCTGGAGAGAACCCTGGATGATGGTAAACAGGAAATACAAGGAGACCTCCTCTTACACTACTAAAAATGTCGTTTAAACTAGTCTTATTTTCTTAAAACAAGTGAAAAACATCTGCCAATAGGGTGAGATAATTTCACTTGCTAATGCACATCAACTTCAATAAATCAATAGATATTGTTGTTTGCAAGAAAATTCCTGAAACAAATGCAACTGCATTAGAAACAGGTGGAATTATTTCACTCTGTTGGCAGAAGTTACCTCTTGTTATAATAAAACAATAGATTGTATTGTACATTTTTTTTTAAAAGATTATACTCTGAGCTCGTGTTTAGCGGTGGATATGTGCAGAATCCTCTTGCCTGATTTGACATTTTTGTTATTTTATGTGCGATAGTGCCAGGCCCTCCGGTGGGCATCCTGTTCCCAGAAGTCAGGACCACCTCAGTCAGGCTCATCTGGCAACCTCCTGCCCAGCCCAATGGCATTATCCTGGGTGAGATAACAATGCTCAGACCACCAGATTCACATTATCATGAGCCACAGTATTTCTCTTTGGGTGCTCAAAAGAAGCAATTTTGCTCCAATTTTAGATAAAGATTACAAGGCATAATGGATTCATGATTAATCTCCTTATAGCATTGTGTGACTTTGTAGTGCAGCTGACAGCTTGTTCTGTTAGCCTATCCTATCTTACCTAAGACTTTGTAGCTACATCCCAACTGACATGAACTCTTCTTCCTAGCCTATCAGATCACATACCGACGAAACTCTTCCAATAGCAACGCCGCCATCGTGGACGTCCTGAGCCCCAGCGCGCGGCAGTACACAGCATCTGGCCTGAAACCAGAGATGGTTTATGTATTCCGCCTCACGGCCCAGACACGAAAGGGTTGGGGGGAGGCTGCTGAGGCACTGGTGGTCACAACAGAAAAGAGAGGTGAGCATAACACACTCCATTTATGATGCATTCTTTCAATTATTCAGCACATAATATTATGTTTGAGAGTGACCGTGAGTGTGTGCCCTTCAGCGCGACCCCAGCCCACTAGCCGCCCCGTAGTGCCTCAAGAGGAGGTCCAGGCTCGCAGAGTGGTGTTGTCATGGGAACCAGGCAGCGACGGCCTGTCCCCGGTCCGCTACTACACAGTCCAATACAGAGAGCTGCCAGACAGCAACTGGACTGTCCACTCTGCGTCAGTCAACCATGAGGCCAACTCCTATATTGTGGACAGGTAAAAAAAAAAAAAAAGAATAAACAGTCCATCATAAATGTTATACATGTTTTGTTTTGTTTTTTAAATAAAAAGGGGAGTGGGCAGTCCACTGACCTTTTTATTTATTTGGACAATTGGAAAATAGAGCAGCATGTTACACGTTTCAAGGAGGTAACAGGAAAAGATCATGTTACACACACAGTTGTTTTCCTCTCTTTATAGACTGAAGCCCTTCACTTCTTACCAGTTCCGAGTTAAAGCCACCAATGACATTGGGGACAGTGAGTATAGCGAGGAGAGTGAGGCCATCACTACACTACAGGATGGTAAGAGACTGGTCTAACAGGTCATTTTCTGTTGTTCTGTTGTGGACTCCAGGACTTTAACAAGCGGTACAAACAAGACTCATGTTATATAAGCCATAAATCCATTAGTAAGTGAGACAATGGGATCACACAAGAAGTGTTTTGTAATTGTATGAACCTGACATCATGTCAAATCTTGATTTTGCATTTCCACAGTGCATAGTTTAAGACAATATTTCCAGAGTGTCTTTTCTTTGAAGCTGTTCACTACCAGGCTGCTTGAATTATGCATCACTATCCTCAGCTTTGTTGGTTTGCTAACATCACAATCCCTGTTTTCTGCTTTGTTCCCCTCCTAGCCCCAGACAAAGCCCCCACAATCCTGTCTGTCACACCACACACCACCACATCTGTACTGGTCCGCTGGCAGGTAAGCTGCTATAATGTTGTATTACTTGGCACTGTGTTTCCTGAATGTGAGATTGACTCATAAAATTGTTGATTTATTGGCGTGCAATGATGAGCAATGATGAGCAATGATGAGCAATGATGGTCAGGAAGCAACAGAGATTGTGCTGTTTGTTTGTTAAATCTTTGTCAGTAAGCAGAGCCTCTCCTCCTCTTAGCCCCCTTCTGAGGATCAGATCAATGGAGTCCTGCTAGGGTTCAGGGTCAGGTACCGGGAGTTACACTACGACCGGCTACGGAGTTTCTCTGTCCGTACAGTCAACAGTCCCTCGGCCAACTGGGCCGAACTCACTGGTGAGTTCACTTCCTCACCTCTTTCCCAGCCACTATTTCCATTTTTCTCCCACACAGTCTTCACACGACAACTATCCTAGAATTCACAAACCTAAAATTGCTGGTATTTCAAGTCCTGGATATACGTTTTTCATTCCTAAGCTTTGCTTTGATGTTATCAGTGGCATGCCTAAGGCCTGCAGTGTGTTTTATGCAAATGACACCGATGAGTGTTAATCTTTCTTCTTTCATTTATATCCTCTTTCTGTACTTCCCACTCTTTCCCCCATCCTTTGAACCACCCTCGTTTCCTCGACCCTGCCCTATGCCGTATCCAAACCCCAGCTCCTTACAGTGTCAGGAACTTGAGTGAATCCTCACTTACCCAATATGAACTGGATAGTAAGTCCTCTGTCTCTCCCTGTATATGCCTCGCTTTCATCACTCTCCATCTGTCTGTTTGTCATCTGTTTCATTTTATTGCCATAAAATTTGCCATTTGTATAATAATTTATAGCATGCGCACATCGTGCCATCATCCCACTCAGCTGCATCTGTTAAGGAGCCTCTGCTGAGGCTTATGATGTGCATTTGATCTCTCCAAGCTGCCCTGTCATTATTTCACTCTGTTTTCTTTCTTTTTAATCACTGACAAATCTTCCCCCTGTCCCCATAACAACCTCATCTTTTCAACGGTCTGCCTCATGATTCCATTCCTGTTTTATGTTTGAATTGTGATGTTGTCTTGCCACTGGCATCAGTGTGACTGTGTGTCTCTCTGGGCTAACTTCTTTTTGTTGTTTTATTTTAATTGCTGGTTTCTCTCCCTGCAGATTTGAGTAAACACAAGCGCTATGAAATCCGTCTCAGTGTGTATAACGCTGTGGGAGAGGGTCCTAGCAGTGCACCACAGGAAGTATTTGTTGGGGAGGCGGGTAAGTTTCTTCTCCCATTGTACTCTTTCAGATATCTTTTTTGACCATCTGCTTTGGACTTACACCATATAGCTCTATAGTTATTTGGCATATATGAAAAGTGACAGTATTATTATTTACACCTTGTCCTGCTATGTTCTAGTCCCCACTGCCCCGCCTCAAAGGGTGGTTATCCAATCTTCAACAGCCACGCAGCTGGATGTCACATGGGACCCGCCTCCTCTGGATGCTCAGAATGGGGACATCCAGGGTTACAAGGTGTCAATCATTTCCCATTGTGTGTTACCACAAAACAAGCAAATTTACATCATATCTTTGTGGGGGTTTGTAATTGAAAAAAAAACTGAATTCTGTATCTTGATCTGTTTTATTCTGTTTGTAGATCTATTTCTGGGAGTTCCAGCTTCAGAACGAGACAGAGCGTCTGCGTACTCTGTTCCTGCCTGAGCTCGGAGTGAAGCTGAAAAACCTAACAGGCTACACCACGTACATGATCAGTTTGGCAGCCTTCAACGCAGCAGGGGATGGACCCCGCTCCCTGCCCACCAGAGGGCGCACTCAGCAAGCAGGTGAGGTATGGGACAGTAGATCCAGATGTGTGTAGGCATGCTGTAACAAGGGCCAGTGGTTGTTACTTTACAATGGAGAACTCCAGCTTCAAAATGTATATGACCTCAACAGCATGTAGCCTGTTTCCCTCAGATTCTGTCTCTTTCTCCATGTCTCTCTGCCTCCCCTCTGTCTCTCTGCCTCTCTGTCAGTCACCCACACAAAGACATGTCTTTTATGTCATTTTCTCTCCTTCTACATTCAATTTGCTGTTCTCAAGTGATTGTGTGGCGCGATATCTCAAGGTTAGTTCTATCTTCAATCAACAAAAGATGTCTGCAAAAGCATAGATGATGAGTCCTTTCATCTTGAGTCATTGAGCCCATCTTGAGCCCCCCCCCCTCCATTCACCAGCAAATAGGACACTTTCATTGTAAAGCATGTTTAGAGTCCTGTGAGATATGGCATAAGGGATCACTGATTCTTCTTGGCACCTCCTCCAGGGCAAGCCATGGGGGTGGAAGCCAAATGACAGTGGGAAGGCCTGCAGAGTGAGGGGGACACATGTGGATTAGTTTCTTGGCCGCGACCACACAAAGAAGTCTGTGTTCACCAAATAGCAACAGTCCCTCCTCTGCAGTTTCAGCACAGAAATGGTTTACAGTATAAATTTCTCTTGTCTTTTCCACCCCCTTGAAGGCTGTGACATTGGCGAAGGGTACAAAGTGCTGAGAACTTAAAAACACAAGCAGGAATTTTGGCTCTCTGCACCGCAGGGTACTGGGAAGTGAGCCAACACAAGCTTTTGTGAATTTTATGCAGAATTGTGGCTAAGTCCTGACACTAAGCTGGGTCTGGGTTGGGTCAGCAGGCAGAATTCTCACAGCTCTTGCTCAAGGTCATAGAGTGATTTTGCAGTCTTGTGTGTACACTGCTTGTGCTTTTTAGTGTCTTATTTGCTTAAACAGGCAGACAGGAATTTTGTTTCTTCTTTGTTGTATTGATCTGATCTGTACTCCACTGTCCTACAGCAGAAAAATTCCTTTCAGCTTGGATACATGCACATAATAAACGTTTTATTGTTCTGGTTCTGTTTAGGAGAACACAAACCTCTTTACAGGTGTAGTGAAAAACTAATGTCTCAATATTCCTGTTTTCATGACAGTTAATGAGCATAATGTGAACATTGATTAACTACATCAATTGCCTTCTCTGCTGTAGACTATGTAGACTATAAGTGATGCCAGTGATTTCCATCCTGTCATAAACTCTCATATTGCTCCCGTGGCATTTTTATTGCCTCAGTGTAACTTTTCTTCTCATACCATGCTAAGTTTTAAGAGGTGGGAAGCAAATCAAGATAGTACCTGTAGCATATTAACAGCTTAATAAGTTAAAAATATGTTGAATATGTGTTGCATTGTGTTTGCAAACAACTTTCCACAAATGCCACTAATATTTCTGCACTTCAGATGCCTTAAATGCAGTATGAATTATTGCTTCAGCTAAAGTATTATAAATAGATTGATGTGTTTAGATGACTAATGTCTTAATCACATAATTCATTAAGTTTCACTCACAGTTTCACTAAGATTTTACAAATGGTATGCATATGATAGATCCACAACCAGGCCAGCGCATTTCAGTTGATTATGGTTCCTTTTTGTCTCAGTTCAGTCCAAAGATCTAACCGCCATCTCCTCTTTTCCCCCTCCCAAAGCCCCCAGTGCCCCCAGCTTCATCCACTTCAGCGAGTTGACCACCACTTCAGTCAACGTGTCCTGGGGAGAGCCCAAGCAGGCCAACGGCATCATTGAGGGCTACCGCCTGGTTTACGAGCCCTGCACTCCAGTGGATGGTGAGAAACTCTGCCTGGAGACCTAATAACTCTGCCATACCTTGACATTCCTCAGCTGGCTTTCAGTCAGTGATTTACAACCCCTAGCCTAGTTGCCATGCTCTTTTTAAACTCCTGCTGCTTAAGCTAGTGCCCTAATCTGTCACATATAATATAGGCCCTGTAGCAACATATATGCATGGCTTCTATGTCATGCATATGCTGGGCTGCTCTGGTGGGGCTTTGCAGAACGTCCTCTCTCACTGAGTGAAACATGGCTAATAGCTGACTAAGTGTGGTTGCCTAGACCAGATTGTTAAGTAATTGGAAGCAGAGTTGGAATGCTAAGCAGAGGCTGCTGATGGTCCCTGGCACCCCCTGTAATGGATCCAGAGAAATGCCGAGCAGGGAAGAAGAGACAGCAAGGACAGGGGTGGGGCTTACAGGGGACGTCCTGGTCTCTCTGCTAGTCTGTCTGTCTGTCTGTCTGGGCTGCTGGAATAATAGGACTTGTCTGTTTATACATTAAGGGAATGTAACCACAAGCATCAGTAACCACAGAGGTTGGAAGAGCTGAATCTTGGCTATGCCATATGTGTAAATGTGTGTAAATGTGTGTCTCACAGTTTATGTATCCATATTCGTTTGACTCTCTTTGTGCTTGTGCATCTGTGTGTTTGTCTATGCGCCTCTGTGTGTGTTTTAATGTGCACAAGCTTGGCTACAAATGCTATAATGTGAGTGAGTACCTTGATGTTGCTTTGCCTACCTGTCGCTTGTAGAAAACAGCATCTAGAGTCTTAGTGTTTCCTACACAGACTCCTCTCCTCGCACTCCAGGTGTCAGTAAGATAGTGACAGTAGATGTGAAGGGCAGCGCCCCCTTGTGGATGAAGATCAAAGACCTGGCAGATGGCGTCACCTATAATTTTCGCATCCGGGCCAAAACCCTTACTTACGGCCCTGAGGTGGAGGCCAACATCACCACTGGGCCTGGAGAAGGTGGGACTATATTTCTGCTTTCTGGTGTTCATGTCAGTACTATAATTCTTAGATAGAGTGCCCCATGATTCATAGGATGCCAGTATTTCTAACTTTCCTTTGCTCTCCTCTTCCCAAGGAGCCCCAGGCCCTCCCGGAGAACCCTTCATCTCTCGTTATGGTGCTGCCCTCACGCTGCACTGGACCAGTGGTGATCCGGGCCGCGCACCCATCACGCGATACGTCATTGAAGCCAGGCCCTCTGGTGAGCCCACTACACAAACCAATCCCTGAACCAGCGCTTTCTACATGGTACCTAGAAATACATTTGTGATTGTTAATATGTTTTCTCATCTTGCTTTTAGATGAAGGATTGTGGGATATCTTAATCAAAGACATCCCCAAGGAAGTGACATCATACACACTCAACCTGGACATGCTAAGAGAAGGGGTCACCTATGACTTCCGGGTCATTGGGGTCAACGACTACGGCTACGGGTCCCCCAGTGCCCCCTCCCCTTCCATATCAGGTTGATAATACTTTCAAATAAAGAGTTAAAGCAATGATTTATTACATATACATATATTGTTCAAGCTGCTTCTTGGTATTAATGTGTGTTATCTGTACTGTGTTCAGCCCAGAAAGTGTCTCCATTCTATGAGGAGTGGTGGTTCCTGGTGGTGATCGCTTTGGTGGGCCTCATCTTCATCCTCCTCCTTGTTTTCATCCTCATCATCCGAGGCCAAAGCAAAAAATACACCAAGAAGGCAGACTCAGGTAGGAAACAGAATTGGCTGCTCAACTCACTGCTGATGTCTCAATTGCTCACTCGGCTTTATTGATTGGAACTCTTCTTCCTCTTGGACAGCTTTGCTGAATGGTTTTAATGATTGCACATCTGAAAACTATTTTGGAAAATGGTCGTGTTAATGCTGACGCAATTATCCAAATTGCCCATATTTCCTCACTTTGTTTGGGTGCCAGGTAAAAGAGTAAAGCGAGGTGAGACGGCTGAAACAGGCAGATGAATAAACCTTATTGTTCACGTATAACTACAATGAGGATCAATACTGGGATAAATGGCTTTGCGGTGGTGTAATGTTAAAGTCATTACTCAGACGTAAAATCACTAAGTAACTGCACCTCTCGTGGCCCTCGGCCCAAACCAACAAGCAGGAATGCTGAATTAGTCGAGGTGACATCACTGCTGGGCTCTGAGTGGTGGCATCACAGGGTTGACTGGCACTGTCGTTCAAACCCAGATACGACTACTAGTGACTCTTTATTAGGTTATATCTGTCTTCCAATCAACGTAATGACACAAGCTCTGGAAAGACAATCGATAGTATGTTAGCACACCTATCTGTCAATACCTCACATGCCAGTTGGATGGCAAGTGAGCAAAGCAAAGGGTCATCTGGGGCTAGTTGGTCAGAAGTGGTCTAGTCTCTGTCTAGGAGTCTAGGAGTAGCAGACAGCAGTTAGTTAAGCGGTAAGGCAGAAGATAGGGGAGAAAGTGAGGGCATTTAGCGTGGTGCCAGGGACCCAAGGTCAGTAAACAGGGTTTGTCTGGACCAGTCCAGACAAGGCCTGTGTTTGTGGGGGGACACAAAGAGGCCTCTCAACCCTCCCCAGTATCCCCCAACTTTCCCAGCCACGAGGCTGATCTGTCCCACTGACGGTTGTTTGTTTTACCAGGGGCCAGCACTGGACAGTGGGCCCCGTGGTCAGCATGGGTGAGATCACATTAACCAGCCAGGGAAAAGAGAGGTCACTGGAACCTGGAACCCTGCTTCTACCCATACACACACCTCAGTGTGTGTATGTGAGTGTAGATTGTCCACACAAGAAAAAATGCAGTTTTGTTGTTGTTGTTAGACAGTTCATAATTCAAACATGCACGCTGAGGAGAGCATCTTCACTAAACATGTTTTATATTCAGTTTGGAAAAAGCAATTTTAAAAATGTATAAAAACAATGAGAAAAAACTATAAGGCAGTCAGAGAGCGCAGACCTCCACCAACGCTGAACAATTCTCCAAACTGCTATTACATCCAGACATCCCTATCACTTAAAGTTAAATTGATTTCTTGTTCCTACAAACATGCCCATAGGATTTGGAGTCAAGTCTATCTCTGTTAGTATAATAGTTATGGCTATAAAAGGATAATCATCTAATAGCAGAAATCCCAGATCTGGACCACCACCAACATTTTATCAATTGTTCCTTGGCCCAAGGCCTATCTGTCCACCAAATCTCATGAAAATCCATTCTTACACTTTTGAGATATCCTGCTGACAGACAGACAAAACGAACTAACGGGCAAATCATCACCTCCTTGGCGGAGGTGATGAAGCAAGCCTAGGTGATTCTAACATTTACCAATGGTGGAGCATGGTGTGTTTTTTCACTCACAGCTGTTACATGGAGGCATAAGCAAGCTGAAGCCTTATACCTGAGGTTCACTGTGTTCTGTTCAATTCAATTCAAGCTTACAAATGACTTACTTCGTTCCACAACCCACACAGTGTCGTCCTCCTACCCCTGTCCAGGCAACCACTCCAACTGCACAGCGCTGCCTCTGACCCATGGAGAGATGGTGCGTCTGGACGAGGGACGCTTTCCAGCCCTGGAGCTTAACAACAGACGCCTATCTGTCAAAAACTCCTTCTGCCGCAAGAACGGCATCTACACACGGTCAGTTACTGTCACCAGAACCACGGCAACAATCATATGCTGCTATCTACCAATTGTGGTGTTCAGTTGATTGCTGCATAAACTTCCTCAATGCAAAGATTAGTTCTCCATTCCACTTCTCAAACATGTGCTTAACTCGTTAAACTCCCAAGTTTCCATTTTCCATTGAGTGTATTACTTGTGATACTGGCAGGAATACTAAATACAGTGTTGTTTGTTTCCCCCTCTCCCCTCAGACCTCAGAGCAGTCAGTCAGTCAGTCAGTCAAGAGGGAACAAACCAAGTCTCTAGGGGCCCAGCTGCTAATTTCAGCCTCCATCCGCTCCCCTCGTTGATATTCTATGTGTGTGTGAAGCAACAATTTATATAAGAGGACAACACAATACCAGCCAGTTAGCATTCATGAGCTTCTGCATGTGCTCTTTGTCTGTCCATTGCAGCCTTAAACAAAGAGTGCTTATGGGTTAGAGCAGGCCATCTTCCTCTGGCCTTCAGCCCAGAACTTCTCTGTAGTGCAGCGCTGTGAGAGCAATCTCAACAGTAAAGTACAACAGCGCCTGTAATAGAACATGTCCTTCCACCCATCAGGACTTTGGCAGCCTGGCTCTTTGGTAATCTTTAGGTAAACATTAGATAAGAGGAATTTCACAAAGTCTGCAGTATGAGAAGCAAAGGAAACGTCCTGTGTGGGGAGGCTGGTCACGTATTAGGTGTCTGGATGGCCAGATGGTTGAAGTGTTGAGGGGATGAAGGTTCAGAGTCTGCTTCCTGCCGTATCCACAAATCTAAGTGTGTATTGCAGTGTACCCATTAGTGTGCCCATTATGGTGGAATGTGTTGGATAGGGTGCAGCAAGGGCAGAGTGAGTTTGTTCTGTTTTCTCCTTGACCAAGGAGGGGATCAAAGGGTCTTGCGTTGCTCCCTCCCTTTGAAGAGCTCCAATCTGGTAGCGTACTCATCGCTAATGATCTGTGGCCTGAAAAGGGAGAGTGGGAGGGCTTCCCATGGGGGAAGAAAGGGTGAGGTAGAGAGGCCTGAAGAAGATGGGTAAAGCAGGGGAGAGCAGTGTTGCTAAATAATTCAAGGCTCACTGGCAGCAGTTTGGAAGGTGATGGGTAGCGGGATCCATCGCCCCTCCCCCGTAGCTCTGGCCCCATCCTCTTTATGCTGGTTTCAACCTCCTCTGAATTTTAAGCAGATATTTTACCACGGTAGCCCACCCCCTCGCGTCATCCCCTTTAACCCAGAGGAGATGGCCCTTTGTTGTGTTAACTCTTCCATGGCCATTTTCATGTTGTCTTCTAAGCTTCCTGTCCTTGACATTGCTAGAGATTTAGGTTGTGCACAAACATCAGTGCATATTTATTTTATTTGAAAGGTTGTCAAGGCTGTCTGCTTTCTGCAGGGTTTAACATTATACTTGTCATCACAGCATTTTATGCTTGTCTTTTTCCCCCGATGCACCATTTTCCATTTCACATCATTTAGACATTTGCTTTCACGTTATTTTTCTGTTTCAAATCAATCCTTGTTTAGTCTTGCACTGAATCCAACTAACCAAACTTCTCTTTCTGCTGTCTTGCATGAGTTCATGCTAAGCCCATTGATGTAGTCCACTGATGTGAGGGAACTGGTCCAGGCTTGGCCTTCTGATATGGTCCAGTTCAGAGTCATTACAGCAGAAGAATAAAAATAATTATCCACACAGATGTTTCTCCCTGCTTCACTTCATGGGCTTAATAACTGGAGCCAGGAGAAGCTAGGGGCCTTTTTACTTGACCTGCACTCATAAAAAAAGAGTTTATAATACCTTGCTGGGCTCAGGGCCATGTTTTATGCAGTTATTCTGCATGAGGTCTAAATCTCCTGACTGAATCTGTAGATTCATTCAGCTCTAATCTGCGAAAAGAATCCTTTTATGAGGCTGCTCATATGTTCTTATACCGGATCCTGTGTGCCTATCCCATGATTGTTGGGGTGAACTGATGGAGAGCTCACCCCCTGCCTATGCTCCAAACAGACGCTTTGCAAAGATCAGAGGGAAAGAGCAAGACAATAACACAAATGATGGGCTCCCACACAATGTATCAAAATGCGCAAGTGATCCATCTTGTTATTGTCAGGCTTCCTCTGAACTGCACTGCACATGATCTTCTGGATCAGTCTCCAAATCGATGAGTATGCACTGAGCATCCCACTGAATATCATGGGATGTGAGGCTTTGTGCTTTCATTCATTTCATTCATCATTAGGTGTCAGTCACAGGACTAACAGAATATTTTTTTCTTTCTACCAAAATGAGTTCTCAAAAGAGAGAAGTTTAGAGAATCTCTTTGAGTTTTCCAAAGGGAGATGGGATCATGTTCAAAATGAAACAGCATTGTTTTGAATTTCTTTTGCTTTCTCACTGTCTGTGTATGCCCCTGATTTCTGTCTCTCTATTTCTGTCTCTTGCTTTCTCTCTCACACAATCTGTCTCTTCTTCTTTCTCTCTGTCTCTCCAGGTCTCCACCAAGACCCAGTCCTGGCAGTCTGCACTACTCAGATGAGGATGTCAGCACTAAGTATAATGACCTGATCCCAGCAGAGAGTAGCAGCCTGACCGAGAAACCCTCCGAGATATCTGACTCTCAGGTATGCAGTGAGCCAGGCTTACAGTCCCTCTCTGTGTCTGGAATCGACAATGAATGTAAATTCAAGAGTGAAATTCAACAGTTTTTCAAAGTGTCCGGGTCCTCCAGGGTAAAGTGATAACCTTTCCAAACTCAAAAATACTTTTCTTCCTCTCACTTTCTTACTGTCTATCCTCTTGACACCTTTCAGTTCTTTTTATTTCTCATAATTGCTATTTTGCTCGGAGCAGAAATACCACCTCTCTGAAGAGCACTCATGTCCCTGCTCTCTCCGTTGAAAAATAGATTGCAACCCAATTATGAAGTCTGAAAATAAATGAATGACAAATCTGGAAGACAACCTGTCTCAAATGCGTCACCTCAAAATGAAATATCCGCTGTTGACATAGGCCTGTCACGACTGACATCTCTGGCTCTGGCTCTGGGTTTTTCAGACTGATTCCTCCCATGGGAAGGAAGTACGGGGCAGATTCTCATGTCTCAAGCCTCTTGTAATGTCCTCACCACTAATTAATTCTCCTCAAACAGGAAATGTCATGTTAATCTGTATGTGTATGGAGTAGGGAGGTCCTGAGAAGAAACAGGGAAGTGGGGAGCGATGAGGGCTGATGGAGACAAGGAGAGAGAAGTTGATAGTAGCAGATCATGAGACCCCCGCTTTGTAAACGAGAACATCTGTCTTCCCGCAGCCGGCGCGGGGTCTCCTCGGCCTATTTATGTGGTACCTGGACAGTTAAAACATTGTTCAACCCGGTTTGAATAAACACTGCTCTCCCAGGAGCTGCAAACCGGTGTTATTCTTTTCCCCTGCATAGCCTCCCAGTGTTTATCTGCCACTTGTGCAAATAAATGGACTGGTGCTTCAACATCTGTCGAGCGATAGTCCCTCAGCGGAGCAGTGGATGGGCAGGCACTTGATAGGCACACACACGCCAAATACTCCCACACTTTGTTGTACAAACATTTGGAGTCATTTTCTGCGAGACTAATTTGCTCTCTTGTGTTTCTGTTTCCTAACCAATGCGATGGGCTGAAACGCAATAAAAGTGACATAATTCACCCACAGAAACATTTGCAGTTTACATGACTGGTGGCTTAACAACAGCACATTTACAATCCATAATCCTTTAAACACTGTCTCTGTCCAATTCCAGGACACACGTGTGTATACTTATCAGATCTGTGCTCCACAGGGCTATGGGTGAGCTATGTGTGAAAGATCCCCAATAGAAGCCAGAATCTTCCCCATAGGACTCGTATGGTGGACCTAGTATAAGTAGAATTTCAGTAGTCTCTGAGTAGATACTTGCTACTGTGTTACTGACTTGGTATCATGTGGTTTGTCACTAAGGACACTGTAGCTGACATTGTGCTGTGCAATATGTCATATGCAATCTAGCTAAATATGTCTAAATCCGCTGCAGATTTTTTTATAATGTGTCATGTAACACTTTTCCTGGTCGACTCACAGGGCAGCGACAGCGAATATGAGATGGATCAGAGCCGGCAGAAGACCCACTCCTTTGTCAACCACTACATCAGTGACCCCACCTACTACAACTCCTGGCGGCGGCAGCAGAAGGGCGTCTCCCGTCCACCGGCGTATGGCTAC
>CABFOQ010000418.1:8025-18353 GCA_900660455.1 Gephyroberyx darwinii | reverse complement strand
GTCAGGTAATCAATCTGTCTGAGGTATGTAATCACCCTGCTGAGCACTTGAAGTGTGTGTGTGTGTGTGTGTTAGAGCAGGTAGCCCAGCACCGGTACTGGGCCGATAAGCCCAAGAACTCCCACAGAGGAAAATCAATACTTCTTCTCGTCAACCCAGTCTGGTACCTTGGTGATTACGCACACATGCACAGGCTATCGTTGGCTCTCTTTTTAAGACAGCCATGGAGAAGAGACTTCCATGATGTGGTCGTACTTCCCTAAATGTAAACGGTACTGTACGATACTGTGGACTAAGTCATTCTTTCTCTCCAGTGATTCAAGTCCATCAGTCTCACATTTAAACACATTTAAAGCCAACCTCCAGTATCTTGTGTGTGTTCAGTGATGTCCTATAGCTACCTGGAGAGCGATGCATTGTTTCCAAAGGCACCATCAAACATTTACTGACAAATATTTGTATTTTGAGGGCGAAGTTCAACATTTTCAGCCCCCCCAAAGTGGCCCTTGCCAGAATATGACATAATCATCCTTGCCTATCTAAGGATGCAGTCCCAACCATCGTTGATGGTGAAACGGTGAGGAATTGTTGGCAAACTTATTTGCAAGTATTACCTAATGTTAAGCTAATAGTCAATGTTACACTGTTGCCATAGCGTTGCTATATAAAGCGTTATGTCAGCAGAACACTATCCAGTTTGGGGAGAAAACTTGGGTTACTTGAGGGCTTTAAATCGGGTGTGGCAGGGTCCTCTAGGGCTGTAGACCCAGACACTTTGAACCACTCACCAGAATATCTATTGCAAAAAGTAGGTGATGGTTGTGCAAAGAACAGGCTAATCATGGGTGCAGATTTGTGTAGGTACTTTTTAAAGACCTAGTTACTCCTTAAATGGTTTGAGCTCCATATGAACTCCAAATGAGCCCCATACATGGTTTCACAGGGTTGACAAAGGGTTAACTTATGTGACTGGTGAGAGGTGCTTGACTTTCAATTCATTCTGACTTCTTATTCTGGCACACTCATATTTCCTGCTCTTCAACGAGCTATCCACTGAAATGGATGGTAGTTCAAGTCATGCTGTTAAGAATCCAAAGTTTCCTTTTTCCTCAAATGCCAAACGTGACCTGCTCCTCTTTTCCCTGTCACTGTGCATTGAGATCCATTGGAGGTGCAGTTTATCAGATTGCCCAGGGTGAAGCCGGGAATGATTGATCAGAGTTTAGTGTTGTGGGAGGTAGTGATGGAGGTGAAGAAAGATCTGTCCATCTGCATTCATCACTATCCCTGCAGAAGGTCAGTGGGAGGGACAGAAGGATGGAAACAGACATAGCATCCTGGCACACAGCTATAAATCCACCCAGCATCATACACAGCACTAAAACAGCGTGTATGTCTGTATATGAGTCTACAAATGTGTGTATCCTCATAACGTCTGTTGTTTATCCCCTTCTCTCTCTCTCTCTCTCTCTCTCTCTCTCAGTGACATTTATCCAACACTGTGTACATGGCAGAGCGAGGAGTGCAGTGCTGGATCATGGCTCAGACTGCATTGGCTGCAGCAGCATGTCAAAAGCAGTCGTGAGCAGTCAAGTGCATCTAGCCAGATGCTGTCGGGCCGACTGACGGCCATAGTGGAGAGAGGTAGAGAGGTAATAGTGTAGGTAACAGTCTACACACAAAACACTGAATTGGTTCTTGAATTTGCAGGATAGACAGTGTGCAGGTACCCAACTCCTTATTTTTGGTTGTTTGTCATTTTGTTGTTGTTTGCTCAAGGAATTGAAGCTTATTCCACTGTTGCATTCAGTCTATCTATCTATCTATCTACTTTATTTATTGATCTTTATTGCAAATGTACATGCAAATCTAATATCTGAAGCAGAACATTTACGGTACAGCGTTCTTCGGCAGCCCGTTCTTTTTCAAATGTTGTACAGTCAGACTAAATGGGTATAGTGCAACTTCCCCCCTCAATCAAATTGGTTACCAGAACATTTTTTGCACCGTCTGACAGCTAAAAAGATTTAATCTCATGGGTGGATGTCATTGCATCCAGTGCAAGCAGTAAAAAAATATATGTTTTAGCATGCATGCATGATTTAGCACCTAAAGTCTGACATTGATAATACGTGTAGAAATGTAAATGTAATCACACCTTAGGCTGTGCACCCGCCATCATCTGACTTTATAGCAGCCCTTTGCTAGGCTAAAGTCTGTTAATATTTCCCCAGAGCATGTATATCTCCCTCTTTTTGCTCCTTCAACATCGTCTCTCTCGGGAGCTGGTATTAAATCAGACAGGTCCTGATAACTGGTTAATAGCATCTCAGTTCACCGCCCCTCACATAGCACTGTCTGCCGGCGACACCCGGAGAGAGAGAGAGAGGAGTTATGTGTACGTGAAAGAGGGGAAAGATATGAAGGTGAGACAGAGTGATGAGAACAGAGGAACCACGGCAGAAAGAGCCAACAGGTCAGATGTTGAAAGGGAGACAACGATATGAAGTGATTTACGGTACCTTAGATCATGTTTAGTGCTGTATAGAATACTGAATCATTTCCTTTCAAGGTGCTTGCTTCTATAGTTTACTTTATAGCCCCCCATCAGCCTCCTCATGTGAACATTATCACTGCCTTCTGTTGTCGTATTGCCTCTTGCCAGCTGCTACGTTGCACCATTAAGCTGCCTAGTAGATATAAAATAGTTACAGTAGAGGTATCATTAAACGGTGTGGAGTGACTCTCCTATTCGCTCATGAGAGAGGAATAAAAACTCAACAACAGAGAGTCTATAGAATACAAATTTTCTCTGACAGCAACAAGTTTATACGCCTACAGCTAAAGGCTGGCGTTTCCTGTTGTGAGGAGTGTTTCTATGTGTGTAAATCCAAACATTTGAGTCAGACGAGGCCATCTATTCGCTGGGATACATATTGCATCCATGGGTTAATGGTACTGGGTTGCATCGAATCCCCAAGGGCAAGCTGTTGAAAGCAATATGAAAAGGGCATGCAATTTAGAATAACAGTCACCTGTGCTTTGATAATCATACAGCTCATTTCATTCACAGCCAAGTTTAATCAGTGCTGCTATTGATTGGGTATCGCCCCTATCCAAACCTAAGATAAAACTGTTGGTAATAGGAGTGTTCACTTAACAAAATGTGTACTATGGAGTTTTAACTAGACATCACTGATGAAGGGAATAATGAACCTCATATTTTCTAGTTTGTCATGAAACTGAATCACATCGATCTTATGTGTTTTATTGTTTTTGGAAGAAAAACAAATTCCTGGAAGGGCTTGACTTGGATGGCAATTAATGCATGTCAGCCATACCTGTAAGTCAAGCAGGTCCTGATTCAGCGTTTGGAAACCACAAGAGAAATAGATGCTTGTCTACTAGTGTCCAGTCAAAACTGCTGCTGGCATGAGAAAGAAAGAATGAGAGAGAGAGAGAGAGAGAGAGAGAGGGGAGAGAATTAATCATCACCAGACCTGCAATGAGTGAACGCTCTCTCCATCTCTTCCTCTCGCTTCCTCTTCCCTTCTCTTTTGGGCGTGTAGATTTATCATGTGTTGCCAGGCATGGTTTGCATGGTGGTGAGAGATAACTAGAGCGATGGAGGCTGAGGGGGAATAGGGGGACTAGTTCATCATGTTAGCCTAGTTAGATGAAAGCAGAGAGAGAGAGACTTATTAAATCCTCCCTTCCCCTTTACCACACTCTACATTTCCACTCTTTCCTCCCCAACTCCCCCGTCTTCCCTCTTATTCAGCGTCACAGTTTTACGTCACGCTCGGAAATTTCACACCCTCCACTCGAGCGAAATGTAAGTTTCACAGGACGAACAAGCATTACATTACATTTCCATCCTGTAAATTGGAATGAATATGACCCCTGGTGAAAGGTAAAACCCGTCATTATTGATATCCTATGTGATCCCTATTGGTTCCCTATACCCACTGAGCCAAACTGCAGGGGTCATTTCAGGTTTAAATTGCTCTTAAAGGTGAGGGGTGAGAGATCACATGAGCATTGGATCAATATTGGTAAAATCAGTCCAGTCAAATGAACTGAGGTCAACGTAGCTATACACACACTTGCACACACACACTCAAGTCTTCGTGCCCGTCTTCATGTCCGAGCCCTTGACATTTCGTCGACATTTAATGACATTTGTGGACACATGTAAACCAGAGTATTTGTGAGTTTATCAAAACTGGAAGGAGAAGAGTGACGGTCAAATGTCAGCAGGCACCATCTGTTATTATGGCTCCTTCACTGAGGTGAAGTGCACTATGGGACAGCATGGTGGTGGTCACTTCTGCTGCATCATGGCTGAGAGTCACAGTCACAGACTTTGGGGGACAGTTGATGGCTTCTTGGACAAACTGGAGAGGAAGGCCCATAATAGGGAGAGATGGAGATGAGTCATGAGTCAGTCAAACTTTGAAACAGCCGGTTGATTTCATTTTCTTGTTTGGTGGTGTATTTTTCTTATTCCCATGGATAATTGGCCGAAGAAAGATGATGTGATGTCACATCCAGATATTTCCAGCGCAGCAACAATGTTTGATCTCAGAATGTTTTTTAGCTATCTAAAACATCAACAGTAAATGTTGGTGGTTTTGGTGTCAGAATCAACGAGCAAGGGCTTCTTTCTAGATTTTTTGGTTTTTTGTACCGACGTTCAACAATCATACAGGAAATGGAGAAATCCATCGTAGAAGAGACAGAGATATCAATTTCTCCACTAACAGTAGCCTCAATAGACCAGAATGCAATGCATCCACAAGAGATGTTGTCCACGATCATATAACCCACAGCTAAATGATCACACTGTCAATATGTCCATATGCTCACCTTTGATTGGATCACGCCATTCTTTGGTTGTTGAAAGGCATTCTGGGAAATGTTGGAAATCACTAACTGAAGTAGAAGTAGATGAAGCAGAATGAGGGAACGTGGGTCCACCCAAAAAGTAAATTACAACACTTAATCACAACATAACTCCTGGAATGCCTTGAAGATCACAGATTGACGATATCTAACAGTGTGAGAATATCCAACGGTTCCTTTAATGGCCACAGGATAGTTGGCTAGGTACTTACTGAGAGATAAGCATGCAAGCCAGCAAGTTTCAGGAAGTAAGAAAAGACAGAAGATTAATGAGTATTATTTTCAGAGCAATATAACAACTCTGACACGCATACACGTCCACATGTGGCCAGGCATTGTTTTAAGGTTTGATTGCTAAAGTCATTTTGATTGTACAGAGGTAAGCGTATCATGGCCTTGCACGCTAGCGCCATACAAGGCTCCTTATCGCCGGCAAATCGCCTCAAAGAGACATTCCTTTCAAAACTTTCTCCTACATTATGTCAGTAAAATTGCAACCAGCTAGCCCCTCTGATGGAAACGATATTAAGGGATTTTGAACGTCGGAAGCTTAGCGGACGATTATTGTTAGCATATGGTAATCCATGAGTCAGTCCCCCTGGATCTGAGTGAAGGGCCGATATAAATAGTCCCCGAACTCCTTAAAAAGCCTCGCACACACCCTGTTTCTTCTCATCAGAGGAGGGATTACAGCAGAGATATGGTGAGATGGAGAGATGACATTGTAACAAAGAGATGGGGTGCCAAGATAGGAGAACAACCCAGTAATGAGTGATGGAGAGACACTGTTTGTTGTGCTTTTCCAAGACACAGGAAAGAATTTGATGGATGGGTGGAAGGATGGGTGGAGACTAAATAAGAGGGAAGAGATGGAAGAAGACATTGTATTAAAATGTTCTCCTCTCCCAGAAGTACTAAGTACATTTGGACACTCTTGAATTGGTTTGACTGGTAGTTGTGACCATCTAATAGTCTAGCAAACATCGGACCTGTTGGTCTGAGCTTGGGAAGATGCTTGGCCAGAGAGAAAGTTGGAGAAGGAGAATAAATGGCACCAGTAATAGGAGGATATATGGATGGATGGATAAATGATGGAGGAATGTGAATAAATTCAAAAGGACATGGAAGGGATGATGATGATGATGATGATGATCAACCCTCAGGCCATGTCAACGCTAACGCTAACAATGTTGACTTATCACATCATCGTCGCAACGGCACTTGCTATTGATGATTGCAATTCCCAAAAAGTCAATATTAAAGCTTTGATTTGCCTGTGCAGTGGTAAGTGGACTTCATTGCACAGGATGCAAACAAATTGCTTCTCATTAAAGCCGCCCCCCCACATCCATGATTTACTGTATTAATTTCTGCTTGTACATAAACAGATAACAACTCTGGTGTGTGGCGAGCGGCACTCGGTGTATTGATGATTTGATTACTGCAGCCCTTCCATTGACTGGCTGTCATGCTCTACGGCTGAAACGAGAGGACTTACAGAGCTTACACAGATGAATTTGCTTCATTGGCCAAGCTTGATCTCACTGCCGCAGGACCGCTGGATGTTTGTTTCCCATCCTCAACAGACGATGCAATAATTCAAACATTATTGAAAATGTCAAATTGATGATATACTGTGGAAAGTGCACTGCTCTGTGGTCGCCAGTTTGTCTGTAAATCAGGACGGAGTTAGAGAATGGATTTACCAGCCCAAGATCTTTGTCCAAAGTCAACTGCTACTCCTCTGTAAGCTCAATGTGTCATGGTTTTATCGTTGCCCCAGGTGGTCAGAGAGCGGCGATATACTCTCAGACCATGCTTTACATCCATGTAGAGTGGTGGTTTGTCCTGGCTTCCACCAACTTACACAAACTGAGACTTAAATTCAGCCATAGCCAATTATATGATAACATCTATATTTAATGATAGAGCTGGGGCTGAAACCTCAGCTGGCACGTTAGATCTGCAGACTACTTCAGAGGCTCCTGGTCCCTTAAAATAAGATTGATAAAGTGGAAGTGGAATTCCTTTTTGATGAGACATCTAAACTCTAAACAGCGCTGTGACCACAGAGAACATGGATAAAAGCTGCGGATCATTTTTCATCTGAGCGTTTCGCAGCAGAGAACGAATACTTGCGTGGCTTCTCGCTATTGTGGCCGTAACTCTCTCCAGACCGTTGAAGAAAGCCGAAGGCCAGCCAAACTGTGGACACACACACACACAGCCTTCTCTCTCTCTCTCTCGCTCTCTCTCTCGCCCTCATGCCCCCTCCCCTGTCGCTCTCTCTTTCAGGTTAACAATGTGTGACCGTTCTGACAGAAGGAGAGACCCGCTCAGCTCACTGGGGAGCAGACTGCACCGTCCATACGTGAACACACACTCCAACACCCAGGAATACCTCTGATCCGTCTTTCCATCGGAAGGCATCAGTCCTAGAGGTGTGTGTGTGTGTGTGTTGGAGGCCTGGCCCTTCAGGGGGTTATGGAAATCTACTCCCACCTATGATACCACATCTGTTCCCCCGGTGCCACTCCCCTCCTTCCCTCTGATCTCCGTCCAGATGACATTCCTGGCTGGCTGGCTCCATCACAGTCCCATGAGGCCGGCTGGCCACGGAAACACAGAAGCCAAGGGAAAGCCCACCTGAACTCAGGTTCCCCCCTTCATTTGTGGAATTGAGATTACACACGTTTTTTTTTATTTGTGAAACAAAATTTATCCACCTTAATAATTCATGAAGTAGAGTTTGCCCACTTTTTTATTTGTGACAGAGTTTTTAGTTTTTAAACTTTCATGATGCCCATGGAGAAATTGGGTCATTGCAGCAGCAAATCGTAATAGGATACAGCAAAGGAAAACATATTAACAGAAAAATAGAATATACACAAGAATATAGCAAATGAAGATTATATGAACATAAATGACCAAGTAAGTAGAAATGCATGAAGGTATGAGAAAAGGATTATTAGGGAGTGAAAATAGAAGTAGACAATAATAGACAAAAACGATGAATAAAAACTATGCACAAAAATATGTATGAGAAGCGTCCAAAAATGTGAAATATGTGCAGAAAAAAAATCACATTAATATAGGTCGACAGGAAGCCACACATCCATTTATTTATTTATGTTTAACCACCTTTATATTTGTGAAATAGAGTTGACTGTGTAGCATTAAACTGATGCACGTTACATAAGTTATCGTCTGGAGTTCAGAGTTTATTTAGCACTAAATCACAGCGGAGAAGACAGGGGGAATGTGGGGATCATCAGATTACAACAACAGGAAGCTGGTAAAGTACTGAGGAAATATACAGTATGTATTGAAACACCATGCAGTCGCTTGATTTAGAAAAATAATATCTGTTTATCCAAACAGCGAGAATGTCTGTGTAAATAATAAGAAACCAGTCTCACACACACACACACACACACACACACACACACACTCCCTCACACTTTTCCATCATTCAAATAACTCAAAACACCCACCCACGCCATCACACAAATGGAAATATTGATCTCCTTTTCTGACGCTCGTTTCGGGTGGAAATAACTCGGGACAAATGCGAGGGTCCAAGTCCTTCATTTAATCTTCATTGGGAAACGTATATACATTCAAAAGGCCGCCTGCTATTTCTGATGTGTGTGATGGAAACGCTGGCGCTTCGTCAAACCCGGGGGAAGGCGGCCGAGAGGCTTTTCAATCACACGGATGTAAACACCTTCATCTGTTTTCCTTCCTCTCATGACGAATGGGAAGCCGCCTGTTTCTGAGGCTGATGAAGCACGGGCACTAATATGTTCACAGTGTGTGTGTGTGTGTGTGTGTTGGACTTGTGTGTGTGACTGTATTCGTATGTCTGTTTTTTGTATTTGAGTGTCTCTTTCCTGTGTGTATATTTGTTTGTGTGTGTGTGTGTGTGTGTGTGTGTGTGCTCTCTAGCTGGTCTCATTACAATCAGCTCACCTGGGGCAAGATGGCCGACTGACCGTGGCCTGCTGGTGATGTAGTCCTTTCCCTTTTCCTGTGGAAGTGTTTGTGTAGGAGTTTTGCCATGTGTATACTGTGAATCTGTTTGATGCGTGTGTGTGTGTGTGTGTGTGTGTGTGGAGGCGTGACAGATGGGTGGGCAGACTGCTTGTCAGGTGCAATTGGCAGGTAGCAGCTGTAGATGATTTCAGTCAATACTCTCTTGGGTCAAAGGTTTAGAACACACACACACACACACATACACACACATACACCAGGTACAGCAGTGTCATGCCACCCTATTAGTATCATCCTGGTAATGAAGGGCTCAGTGGGAGTCCTTTCAGACATCTAGACACAGCGGGAAAAATTGATGGTGGACAGTTGTCTGACAGTTAGAAAAGTTTTATCACTTTGGTCAAAAAAGCTTCAAAAAGTCTCCAAAAGCTCCACAGACAGACGTCACCCTCATCACATCTTCACCACTTCCTCTTTTCATCTCTTTCCAAAGAGAATATTCTAGAAACACAGAGACACCATTTGGACACAGTGCTGCCGCCCAGTTGGAGAAGGTGTGAATGTGAGTGTGTGCTGTCTTTGTAGCTGATGGATGTCTGCGTCCAGGGTTAGCCTGTCTGTCAATACAGCCGCCATGTGGGAGTGATCAATCACCGTGATCGCTGTTCTTTTTACTGCGTGAATAGGCACAGCGAGCTTTAACCCACATAGCCGGCCTACCACAACCATCAGTTTGAATAGGGGAGACATCCACGCGGTTTCCTCGCTCTGCCACCGACCAGCGCAGCAGGTTGGATGAGGACAGTCAGATTACTTCTCTACAGTAGGGGATCTATGAGTGTGTCATTCATTCAGCAACAACGTCTAAGCTAATAACACGATTATGTGAAGCTTGAATAGGATAACTGGAATATGTAGACATGTTTTGCTCTCTGAAGACAGTGGTGCTTCAATGAGTCGTTGTATGTACGTGGTGTATACCGTTCGTGCTTTCCCAGATCAACTCATATCCCAATTATGAGAAACTACAACTTTGTCGATGTTGTGGAAACTATTTTTGTACCCTGTGTATGTTCCATTTTATATTATATTTATTCATGTATACATGTGTACTCCTTCTTCTACTTCTATTCATGTGTACATGAATAAACAGTTCATGATCAGGATATGAGGAGGCTTGTAAACAGCTTTGAACATGACCCAATATCTGGTAGTGTGCATGTAAACAAACCTAGTTAGATGTACCGATAACATGCATATGTAGACATGGACAACATAATACACACATAAACAGAGAAACACACACACACACCACAATCCACTACCCTCACATTTCCCTTACCCCTATGTGCCCTTAGCCATTACGCTGGAGCTCCACAGCTCCAGACCAGGGCCCCCACATTGCCCTGCCTCACCCCGGGGACAGCAGC
>CABFOQ010000417.1:28027-57508 GCA_900660455.1 Gephyroberyx darwinii | reverse complement strand
CGAAAGTGTGTGTGTGTGTGTGTGTGTGTGTGTGTGTGTGTGTGTGTGTGTGTGTGTGTGAGTGAGCGAGAGAGAGAGAGAGCAAGAGAGAGAGTATTCAAGCTGTCTGCTTCACTGTCTTTACGTCTGCTTATTTACTGTACTGTGCATGCATGTTTCTAACCAAAAGATATTCTAGACACATTTTTATGTAAACCTGGTCACTCTGTGTAATGTTGCTTTACTGAGCATAGTCATTTTTGAAATCGGGGGTATTAGGCACAGGCCTGGAAGAGCTATGGTATTTGGCTGCAATCTACATGCCTTGTGCTTGGCCAATGAAATTTCCATGCCTGATCCAGACAGTGTACGAGCAGCGTACATACACAGTAGTTAATCCTCACCTCTCCCACTCCAGGTCGAGTTCATTGCCTGTCTCTCCTCCTGTGGTGTACTCTGTCTCGTACTGAGACTCATCCAGCTCTGGGTTACGTCTGCGCCTCTTCCCCCTATTGGCCGAGGGCTTGCGGACTCCCCCTGTCCCTTCCGAAGGGCTGGAACTGGTCCCCCCTCCATGAGACAGCACCTCTGATGGTCGGCTGGTGGGCCTCTCTGAGTACCTGCAGCACAGCAACACAAGACATGGAGAGATTAGGATAGATGATGTAGATGAGAGTAGATGATATTTACATGGCAGAAGAACTCATTGTTTCAAGACTTTGCCATTTTGTTTCATATGTCAGTACAAAGCAATTAGGAGTGATACAAGGTTCTTACATCTTGATTATTTGCATTTTCCTAGACAGATTACGCAACAACTAAATACGTTAAATAATAAAGCAGATTAACTCATGACCCAAACACCACCCGACACCTATGGGAGGGTCTAGTATGAGCCAATGACTCAACAAAACAAGTGTTTGTAGACAGGCGATAGTTATGGGCCACATGCAGGAAGGACGAGGCCTGGAGCCACTAATGAACACTGTAGCTCCCACCCCACAATCTGATAAGCGTTGTACCATGGAGAGCCTACAAGCTCTGCCTTATTGAGACCAGGGCTACTGAAGAGGGCAAGTGCATTTCCTCAATAAATGGAAGAGGAAGCGTGTTCAGTTTTGGACAGCTGCAGGGATTTGTAGAAGAATCCAAACCACAAACCATATTACAACAAGACCACAGTCAGCAAGAGAGCTCATTGCTGGTCTTGAGGCAAACATTCCTCTGCTTTATGAGGAACTTAATTCTGTTTATTTCCCTTTCTTGAAGCAATCAACAAACATGTGGAAAAGGGGAGGGAAAGTTAATCCATCAAGTACTCAAAGGTCACACAGAGCTCTTATTGTAGGTAGGGCAGTATGTATTTTGTGATTAGATACTACGATATACATGTTCTCTGTTGTAGCCTGCCGCTGATACTTTCTTAGCTCGACTGAAAGATAGATTTTTTGTCTTAGCAGGATTTGATTCACAAAAGAATGTGGAATGAAAATAAATGAAAAAATATTCACACATTACAGCTGGGGGATTTCCTTCATCTTGGTCCAAAAGCTTAATAGCTTAAATTCTTAGCTTAAGAATTTGTTTGCAAAGTGACAAGAAAAATCAACTTTGAATCTTCTGCCTTGCCGCCTTCAGACTCTAGCCCTAGATCCTGACATAACATATGTTCACCCACTCATTGTTGTAGGCGTCGCCAGCCATGGAGCTGCTGTCCACCTTGGCCGGTGGGTAGGAGATGACACTGTTGGCCGAGGCGTTGAGTGGTCCACCTCCCTTCTCTGACAACACCAGGGTAGGGGCGTCTTGCGTGCTGTGGCTTTCCTCCACATTGTTCACCTAAAGCGGCCAGGAAACGCAGAGTGAACGGAGTCAGCAAACACAAACAAACACAGACAATAACAAAAACAATAACAGACAAGGATGGGGCCATGCTGGAGGCCCTGTTAGAGAAACGATTCTTCTCCACCTCCCTCCCTAACATCTGAACTCAAAATACTGAAATGACCTAACAGCATTCTTTTCTGTTGTGACTTTCTGACATCAATAGCATGTATCCATCAGTAAAGCCTGAGGAAAAGTTGCAACCGAGGGAAAACACTGTACAAACGCCTTTAAACGCTATTAACCACACTGCGAAAGGTGAAAAGGTAGGAAATTGGACAGTACTTACAGTGGCTTTTAAAGGAGAAAGGCAAGTTATTTTCACATCAGAGAAAAAGACTAGGTTAATTACTGCTCAAAGTTTGAGTGAGCAGTGGGGCATGTAATTGGACGGCACAGTCCAGCTCCTAATGGAAATGTGGGTTATCTGCTTGGTTCACCGTGCTCTGAAGAAAATAAAAACAATAACAGAGACTAACTCTAACATAACCCTAAACTAACCTTACACAAACAAAAACCTGAGATTCTATTTTCTACTTTCATACCTTCCTTCTTTCTCGTTTATTGCATGTGGGTGTGTTTGTTTCTGATACCCTCGTAATCTAACGAGATTGGCTTCTATTATAGAGAGGGTAGTTAACAGAAATTTTAGTTTGGCTTTCGCTTTTCATTATTGTCTTATGTCCTCATGCACACCTGCAACGGATGTGCTTCTCCTTCCTTTCCTTAAAACAAAAGGACCCTTTTGTCCCTCCTGTGTAAATAAGGACGCCTTAATCTTCCTGTGTGAACAGAGGGGTTGTGTGAAGGGCATTCCTCACAATGAAGGCGTCAGTGGGTCATTGTGTCTTCTACTGCAGGCCCGGTAAATTTGTCACTGTAATCACCGTATGTCAGTGATTACTTTATATGGTTATCCAAACCTACTTACAAAGGTGATAGTTAACACTATGTGGGGATCAAACCCACAACCCTGACACTCTCATGCTCTACTGACTGAGCTGTCCAGGCCGTGATGGCTTGAGCAAGACAGTTTTAAAGTTGAAAAACCTAAGTGGGAGAGGGTTGTAACTTTATCTCATGACCGCAGGTATGAAAAGTAAATCCACTCGTCCTCATAGTTACAGGTGAGAATTTGCTATTTTATGAATAAACTGAACTCTTGAATGAAGCCTCCCCTCTCCTGCATAGTTCAATCGTGCAATACTGAGCAATCTCCTACATCTCTCACAGTGCTAGGGCAGAACCAAACAGCAGCCTGGCCTCCCAAAAAAACAATAATCAAAGAGGGTGGAGTGGTTGGATGAGGTAGAGTTTTCCCTCCCTGGCGCTGCAGAAAAGCAACATTGTAAGAGTGCAAGTCATCCAAGAATTCCAGCAATGCCCTCTCTGCATGCAGCACAGGGGCTGCTCAGCCGCAAGCACAATAAGTAAGCTAGGCTAAGAACGTCTGAGACCCTCAGACCAGAGGCAGAGAGGCAGGGATGTGTAGGAGGTATAAGGAGAGAGAAACAGAGAGAGTGGAGAAAAGAGAGAGTGGTGGCAAAAGAGGAGGGCGGGGAAGAGGAAGAGTGAGGCAATGTTAAGAGCATGCAAAAAAAATGAAGATTTATGTTATTAAGATTTATGAGATTTATGTCAGCTACAAGATGTCAAAGACTAATCAGTAATGCAAATCATTGTGCTTGCCTCTAGTTCACAAAAGAAGATGCCACTAGAGTGCTGCAATACAAATGAGAAAACATAACAGGTTTTATTGGGCAGCAGTAATTGATTTAAAGACGTTGCGGTGAACACTGCAGTGAAACCTTGGGGCAATGTCAGCGACAAATCCATCTTCAGAGCGGCAAACCACCAAGCACAACAGTAGGACACAACCCTTTCTATGATATGTTAGGAATTATTTCTTGGTCGTGGTGATGATTGTAAGAAGAAAGCTGCAAACAAACTACGTCTCAGGATTCGATGAGTATTTAATACAGTTCAGCGCTGAAAGGGAGAGAGATCCGACGGAATCACTGCCTACAAGGATACTTTATACAAACTCATCTATGTATTATTTTACAAAGATCCTTTCATCCCCAACATCTCCCACTCTGCCCCTGTCTATCGTCCCCATGTTAATTGAGTTGGTTTGAACCTGGATCTGTCACAACTTTCTCTAGACCTGTGAACACAATGTCTCTTGTGGTAATTTGTAATTGACAAGAGGCAACCAAAAGGTCTGTACTGTATTGTAAAAGAGGCAACCAGACGGCCTTTAGTGTATTGTATTTAAGTGTATTGTATGTAAGACAATCTTGCCTCCGCCTACTATATAATTTCCTACAGGGTTCATCAACATTTCTTCTTAGAATAATATTAATCTAACCTCATTAACATCCAAACCACATCACATTACATTCTCCAAAACATATTTACTCTCTATATAGATGTCTTAATCAATGCCTGTGAAACCACCATGCTCTAAATCTATCTTCAACCCTTCCAGCACACACTCAGCCCTGCATAAGCAAACCCTCATGACCTCATGCAGCAGACACAATGCAGCCGGCCTGGGCACACTGAATGAGGCCAGTGTGTGAGGTCATCAGAGAGAGCCAGGCCTCCAGGTCAGCAACAGAGACGGGGCCAATCTCAAACAAACCACCCAGCCATGGCTCCCTTTCTCCTTACAAAGTACCAGCAATGTGGCGCTGAGACTGTAGGTAGTAAGGCCACAAAGAAGAATACAAAGAAAAGAAAAATAAGGAGATTGGTACCACATCGAATGCAGATAGAACCCAATTTATTAAATCTGTTACAAAGATGGACATGCATACATAGGCCATGGAACAGTAAATATGGCTATACAATACATGGACATTTTAGACACGTTTCGAGTTAATATAGTCTTCTTCAGACAGAAATCTCATGACAGTTCAATGGCCAATGTATGTAGTTCCATAATGGCAACTGTTAGCTTGAATAAAAAGTGTTCTCTTTGCAATTGGAGTGGTTCCCCTCTCCTCATTTTTCTAATATTTTGCCTCTTGGGCACCTTTTCCACATCCTTATATTCCACATCCTCCTATAATTAAAAACATGTCACGTGCCCTTTTCCACACCTGTAGTATGAAACATTTAACACTACATTTCCAGATTGGTGAAACTTCTGCATGCAGTAGCACTGTACACTTCATTATCTAAGTGTGATGACATCAGTGAGCGTTGCTCCATTATTACACACTGGTGCTAGTCATAGGATTCACTCTGGTCATGGGCTTGTCTCATCTACTCTTCTCCTCTCAGACTCCACACCTCTGTCTGCATGATGCCATGCTGTAGGGACTAACAACCACTCTCACAAACAAGCAGCTCAGTGCAGCATGACTCTGCTCTATATTATCCAACATGACAACATGCTTGTTTAGGGCTTCGCTGGGTATTTATCTCAGTCAGCGCAAGAGGAACATTGGGATTCACAACACCATCTGCATCCATGTTGAAATTTGATCATATGAGAGATCGATCCTACAAAAAGCTGCTACTTCCTGAGTCCTTAATGGATACAGATACAATATGTTGATGTTACAAAAGTAGATTTTCTAAATGTTCTAATTATCTGCTAATTCTCATGGTTTCCAATCAGGCTGTTTATGACTGTACATTAACTTCCCAAGCCTGAGCCTACGATGCGTGTGCTTATACAGTACGTTAAGAGAGTTGTTATGACTCAGTGTCAGTCACAGAATAAAACATCATATGAGTTGAGGCAGGTCAAATCAATAATCAACCAGTACTAACAATCCAATACGACAGGCATGTTGTTGACGTTTAAAAACCCCAGGCAGCTCCCTAGAAACCACCTGCTGGCTTTCTATCCTCTTAGCTGGTTAATGATTACTCAGGGTGAAACCAGGTAGTAGACCATGAACAAACACTCACTGGCTGCTATCAGCTCTGACCCTGAACACTGTGACTAAGTGAGAGGAAACTCTGCCTCAGTCGTGTGACTGTTACCCTATGGATGCTGTAAACTGATACAGGGCTATAGGCTGTTTATAGTGGGATAAGGAAGACAAGGCCATCTGTAGAAGTTCACCAATTTAGTTAGAGTTGTTTTGAGAGCTGATTATACATGGGCTACATTTTGAGGCAATGGAGATTAACTGCAATTAGATTTTCCCAGCTACATTGCCAAATGTTGCCTGTGTATCATATTATATCATAATGAAGCAGTTTGAGCTGAGATAATGGTGAGAGTGAGATGACCCCTGGCTAAACAACAGACTTAGAATTAAGTCTGTTAAAAATGAACCTTTCAAGAGACCGATTAAAATGTAATAAAATATGGCACTGCTCCTGTGAAGACATAATTTAGCATGCTCTGCTATGCATTTGTGCTACAGAGAGAGAGAGAGAGAGAGAGAGAGAGAGAGAGAGAGAGAGAGAGCACAGACACAAAGAGCATTGCAACAGTTGTGTCATGTGCTCCATATTCCATCTTTGACATCCACTGTTATAAAACATAAACATAATCAGCAGATGACACTCCTTTTGGACTTTGAAATCATAAAGCCAAACAGGGAAAACTTATGACTGAATGAAACTGCAGAAGAAAATTCCAAAGTCTATCCGGAAATATACTAATCGGTCAATATAGTTTTGCATTAGATTTGATGGTGGAGGAAAAAAAGGCTTTGGATTGTGCAAGTCCTTGCTCTCATCACCACAATCACCTAACCTATCTTCATAACCGATTCCTATGTCACAACTATTCAGGGTGGATACGTACGTCAATGGTGGAAGGGGAAAAGAAGACTACAGCAATCAATTTTGATTGTTGTAGTCTGATAGTTGAACCTAGTATGCAGTTCACACTAACATGCAGTAAAACCACCTTAGTAACATTTCATCATCTATTCAAATCAGTCAGTGGATATTGTTTTCCATCAACTTTTCTTAAGCTGGATTTAAACAATAACATTTGAACTCTCTGCGACCCTGACCATTTCACTGCAGGCTTAGCATGGACAAATCTGGGTCAGTTAAGGTCAAAATCAGATTTTTCTCTGTAAATCGGATGTAAATCCAGTCTTATTAAACTGTAACAACCATCTTGTTGTCTCTTACCCATTCTTCTACATCTCTGCCCTCGGGGGCTAGCCCACCAGTGAGAGGCGCTTCCCAGTAGATGTTGGGTTTGCCATAGCGCCAGATCTTGCCCCGTGTTTTGTGCGAGAAGAAAGCAGCAACAGCAAAAGCAATGACAACTAGGAATCCACACACCATGGCAACGCCCTAGAAAAGGGAGAACACAGAAATAAAGTTTAGGAAAGTTCTCAAGTAGATAAGCCCTAAGATAACTCTGGTTTATCTCAGTACATTTTCTTAGTACAAACATACAGCACGTCACAGCAGTTCAGTAATATCTCACATAGTACAAATGTAATAGGTGCTTCACAATAACAGATACCATTACTGCAGAACACAAGAGAACAGTGATATGGGAGGCTGCACTATGGATCAAGAAACCATAATAAGAATTACAGCTCAATTGCATTTTATCTTGACCTAAATATCCACAAAAGACATTCTTGACTGCAATGCCTTGTGGGACTGATCCTGGAACGGGTGTCAGGACCAAACCTACACATACTACAAAACTAGGAAACACTACAAACCTCTTGTGGGTCCACAAAGCAGTAGTGGTAAAGGTACTGGTTGTACATGGGGAAGCCTCCCACTCCTCCCATCTGTGAGTAGCTGGTCTGGTAGAGGTTCTGGCACATCATCAGCATGGGGTTGTACATCATGCTAGAGGAGCTCTGGGCCATGGGGTTGACCCCTACGATATAGACGATGTTTATGATGCCCTGTGGAGGAAATAGTTAGTCAGTGTCATGTGTGCTCTACTGTCAGATCCTTGTGACTCGTATAACATTTCCTCTCTGGTGCCCCTGCAAGGAACCCCCTTTACCTGTGGTGACTTCAATGAGCCACCACATCACCACTGTCATGTAATGGTATAGATACATAGGTCAGTTTTCCCTCTGTTATACCTGCAGGACAGCCATGATGATGCTGGTTACGAGGAGTGCCAAGAAGAACTTCCTGCTGCGGAAGGTGTTGGTTTTGGAGAAGCTGGCGATGAAAAATCCCAGTGCCACTATGAAGTTAATGGCCGCCATGGCGATCATGGTGGTTTTGGCCGAGTAGGGCGTCGGGTAGGAGTTGTAGCTGCCGTAGCCGCCGTAGCCTCCATAACCCCCGTAGCCCCCATATCCTGACCCGTAGCTCCCTCCATATCCACCGCCATAGCCCATGCCAGTGCCGTAGGATCCTCCGCCCATCCCATATCCATACTGCATGTCCCACATCAGAGTGGAGGCCACACAGGCGAATATCCCCACGCACAGCACAATTACCGAAGCCATCATGGCCTTGATGATGCCAGGAGGTGACAGCCATTTGTAGAAGTGCTGAGGTTTGTCCTCAATGTAGTAAGAGCCGGGAGGAGGGGGGTACGGGTCGTACTCACTCCTGGGGTCCTGGAAACTTCCTGGTGGGCCGTAGCCATTGTTGGACGGCGGGCTATAGGGAGGGCTGTAGACAGGTGGGCTATCGTAGCGCTGCTTCTCAAACATTGCTCACTAGTGTCAGGGAGCTGGAAAAAAAAAAACACCAAAACAAAGAAAATGTGTTAACAGTCTCTGGGTACAAGATCTGAGAGAAAAGTGTACTGGAAAAAATAAGGAGTCGCTATCCAGCTCAGGGGTTCAGCAACACTGGTATGAGTAATGTTATGTGGTGAGATATAGGAAAGTAAGGCGTGACTGTCTTTAGTAAAGCTTTAATAACAGAACAGTTATTACTATTTATGGATGATTTATGATTTATGGATGTACAATATGTTCCCAGAACATTTCTCTTTCTGTCAGGCAGAGTAAATAAGATTACACAGAGAGCAGAAACATCACAACTGATCATGTCATAAAGTAGGCCAGGCCCACTTTCCCAAATTGGCAGAAATCAGAAACATTACAGAGGAGTAACCTTAGCACTGAGTTCTCTGAAGCACCAAAGTCAGAAGCCGTGTGGAGACGTCGGTACCAGGAATCAGAGTGCAGCCAAACAACAATACTGCCCTTCTTGCTGCTTCACAGGCTGTGGGAGTCTCTCTCAAGCCCCCATATTGTCCAGCCAGACTTTGAACATTTCACGTCCTACAGCTACAAATTTTGTTTGGGTTTTGTTAGAAATCTTACACAGATATCCAAGGCCACAGTGTAAACAGATTAACAATGCCCATTCTTCGATACAGTGCCCTACAAGGAAGGCGCTGCCAACAAGTTGGAGTGGGAAATTCATGTGCAATTCAGGGCAAAGTAGCTTCTGAGGACAAGAAAGTGGAATGAAAACATTAGAGTCTTTCATTCTTTATTTGTCAACAAGGGGAAGCTCAACCTCTGGTATGAATGCAGTGCTTTGTGCGGAGTTATCAAACTTGTTAGAGACTGCAACAAACCACCTGTGGATAACAATACAGGAGATGATCAAGGAGCCATCATCATAGGTTCCTTCTTACTGAACTTCTTACATTATGGTTTCCCCCACCCCCTTAATAGCTACAACTTTGATTTTAATAACAAAAACACATCTGACATCTTCCCAGTGTAGCCATTCACTGCCACCACCAGTGCTCTGCTTCAGGCACCTTCAGACATCCCCAGACAGCCCCAGCCATCCAGGGGGCCCCCACAGCCAGACAGACCCTGGCACTGCCCACCGTAGGCAGTGTGGGGTAATAACTCTCCTCTCTTTAAGACCCTCTGGCACACACTGCATAGACGGTCTCGCCTCAGAGCCTCCATCCCAGACACCTTCCCTTCATTCCTTTGAATCCTTCCTCCCCTCCCTCACTAACTTCTTGCCTTTGTTTTGGGAGCAGGAGGGGCAAAAGTCACGGCTGCTCGTCGCAGGAACAGTGTTGCCATGGAATCAGGCAGCAAAGAGGAAAAAAAATGGGGCACTGTCCAGAGAGGATCAAACAAGAGCCCCTCTGTGCTTCTCCTGAGAGGAAGAACGGGGGAGAGGGAGCGGGACAGGTGGAGGGGTTTGCTTTGTGCAGGAGTGTCAGGTGTCTTCATTGTTGATTCCTTGATTCCTTCATTGTTGATCAACAGGCTGCCCCGCCGGCTGCATTATCACCACCGTTTATTGTAGCAATAGAGGGCTTCATCATCAGGTATGACACAGAAATAGCTGAGTGTGTTGAAAACATCTTCCAAGCTGTTCAGGTGGCTCAGCAGGCTCGAGTGCCACATCTTAGGATTTGTGCTGTCTATATTCAGCAAATTCCTGATTGTGTGACACTGTGGGCTCAAATCTGTCCCATGATTTTGCCTTTTACCGTCCCCTTTCTCTCGAAAATATTGCTTGTGACTTGTGCCTCATTCGTGAAGGGGAAATGTATGGACTATTTCAGAGCAAATAGGCTGAAGCCAGCATGATGTACTTTCAAGACACCAGAAAAGCAGTAGCAGCAGTTCTAGTAGCAGTAGTGGAAGAAGTAGCAGTTGTAGTAGTAGTAGTAGTAGCACCAAACAATACAGTTGTGGTTCTCTGAAAGCTGGCAGAAAGCGTAGTTCTCTGGCCGCGGTCATAGGTCAGGTCAGACACCCACAAGTCGCTGGCTGCCCTCCACTACAACAGAGACTCTATCATCTGCTGCTGATTACTGAATTCCAACCCTGTAGTCACATGCCTCACATCTGTCAAAAAACATTAACCCCATGCCTAATGTAGGCAGGGACCAATAGGCCAGGCTGTGGTCAGTCTCACTGCCAAGAAAAACAGCCCACTGTAAACTGTCCCGGGCTGTAAAATGATTCTCTAAATAAGGTACAAAATATTATAGCATACTTAACAGGCTTATAGTGTACCAGACTCATGTATGTATTCAGAAATGCTAAGATTCAGCTGCGTTGCGTTAATAAGAGTAATGGACCAAAATACTGCACTTGATTATCAAATGGACACTCCAGCCACAATGCATCAATGAGCCATCTTCACCCGTGGATTTTTATTGGCAGTTCAATGCATATTTCAATTCAATTAAATGGAGAGTTATCGCATTTTATATTAATATTTATACCAATATGGAGATAACACAAACACAGAATTCCATCAACTTTGGACAGATATATTCAGCGAGGCTTAAACGGCTTTCATTTAGGTTTTCTGATATAAATCGTTCTTTCATTAAGATTACTAAATGAAATCATCATCAGCAACAACCTAAGTAACTCAATAATGAAAGTAACTAGAAAATAAGATGAAAGCCCCCACCTGAGTAGGTTATACTACCGCCTCTGAAGCGCACTCTGAAGCCATGCCTAAAAGCACCGACTCCATGCCACTTGATGAAAAAACACACCCTTGTAAGTCCATCCTTGAAGTCTGTTTGAAAACTGTATATTCTGCTCGTATTCTCATTTTGTTCACCTGTTGAAAGAGATTTAAATTGCACGGCCGTCTTACCTGCAAGTAGACTGGCGGAAAGTAATACAACCAAGTCCCCGTCCTGATTTCCCGTAAAGATTCTCCTTCCGCGGGGGTTTGCAGCAGTTCAAAAGAATAACTCTCTCCGTGTCCGGCAGAAAAATAACCTATAGCCAGTTAAGGTTCGGTTGAAGCTCTTTATTTGAGACCTACTTTATAAATTGTAACTCCAGTTTCCAGTTCCGTCCCACGCACAGAGACAACGGTTCTCACAGAGGCTCTGAACAAGTGCTTTGTTCCGCTTGTCCAAAGTCATGGGGTAACGATGGCCCTCACCGGCCCCTGCGCACTAGAGAAGGTGTGTTACTGGCTTATCTACACCACCAGGGGCCGGGCTTCACAGCGATTTAGGGCAGCTAGGAGTGTGTTGTAATCATTATTATCGATTGAAAATAAAACGTTTATTTACAAGATAATAATCATCTTCTACATGATCTTCTTCCGCAAAGAAATATAGTTCTTGAACGGTGGCTAAAGAACTTGGTAGCTAGACACCTACAGTTATGAAGCGTTTCAGTTGGCGCCTTAATACTTGAAATAACTGTTGTGCGGTCACAGGTTTTAGATTACATAAAAGGTAGTTAACCATTACTTTTAACTGCCAAGACCAAGTTTTGCTAGTTAATATCAGTTCAACTGTAATGGGTGCTAGGTAGTTTTCTGATTTTCTATAATCTGGGTAAATTAACTGACTGTTCAACTGACTTGACTAATGCTAATCATTTATTAATTATTAATTAATTAATTAATTAATAAAGACTCATTTTCCGATTGTTACGTAGCCAATGTAAAATGAAGTTTGCTTTTGACTAGCTAATGTTAGCCACAATTTTTAACAATAATGTTAGTTAACTGTTGAGTAATAGAGATTATGCCAGCGTTAGTGTAACAACGATTTTTAGGATTCAGGATTTATTTTAGCATTTTGAAATGTGTAATGTGCCCTCTGGCAGCCATATTGGAGGTCCACGTTTATCAGGTGTTTTACAGTGGCTTCTAACATAATTCAGACAAGATCTGAGGACAGGAACAATCCTTCTAATCAATAATAATTAAATAATTGTCCTCTGCCAAGCAATATTTTTCTTGAACACTAGCTAAACAAAGTGTTTGCTAGGTGACACATGGGTATAAGAATTAATTTAAATCACTCAACAAGCACATTCATATTTAACTTTACTCTTATGTGGTCATGTTTTACGATGGCTCATGACTGAAGACTGAAACAACCCTATGTATACTTTGTATACAAATATATTATTTTTAAAGAGTAATGAAATAAACAGTTTAAGCCGAAGAGAAGCACAAATGTCGGTTTGAGTGGTGGAGAGCGAGGGAAGAAGGATGTGTGTCTGGGCAAAGGGGTGAGCACCTCTGACATCCACCTGAAACATATTAGAGATGAGCCCACTAGCTAGCTAACATTACACAATGGAGAGTGACAGCGAGTCTCAGGTAATTTCGCGACAGACGGTCTTTTGAGGGGTAGGATTTCGTTCCTCAGTCTCTCCATCCATCTCCAGCCAGGGGGATCAACTTTTTATTTTACATTTCTGCCCACTCAGCTCGTACTACCCCTAAAGCTTCAGTATTTCATCGTGGATCAGCAGTGCAGCAGAGCGGAAATTTTCAACCGAAAGAGCTTTTTTAAAAAAAAATTATATCTGCAATGTTGAATTTCTGCCCAGTATAGTTAGGTTTCATCACATAGAAGTCATACAAATGTATTTATAGCTCAAAAATGTGATTTAGCGAATCTCAAAATCTTTGTGTTTCTCAAAATTGAGGTCACAGTTCCCATAATCCCTGTTGCTTCCTGTCACAATGAGGATGTTGCTATTTGTCTCCCCTACTTGATGCTACACCCATCACCTTTAAAGGGGCATTACACAATCTGTTTTTTATTGACCTCTATTGACAACCAAGGAATTGCAACATCATCGACAGGTCTCTGACACAGTTTACGGTGGCCTCTAGCTGACACAAAATGAGCTTTAATTGGAGTCAAATGGAATATAGCCTGACTGAGTAGGGGGGGGCAGCCATGACTCAAGGTTTAAATAATTTATTGTAACAAAAGGAGGGGTGTTTTTCAATTAGTACATTTCTTTTAAATAGATGAAAAATAAGATACAGCTGATAGTAAGATACAGCTGGGATAGTAAAAATCACACGTATTGCACATTTAATCAATGACAGCAAAATATTATGATAATCCCGAACCCCACTGTGGTTCCCACCAGGGGTCCACAGGCAACCCCAGCAAAATGAGGAATACATTGATTTCACACCCTAGTTAGTACAGTGAGGGAATGTATAAGGATGACTGTTTTGTTCGTAGGTGTCACTGTCCCCACTGGTACCTCCTGACCTACAGTATAGACAGTTATGTAATTCTGAATTGAGTCATATCTAATTTTAGCAAATGGGAGTCCGTGTTCCAATTTGTATCTCACTGAGGATCCTTGACATGAAAAAGCCTTATCCCCTTGCTTCATCATGTTTCTGGTAATGGGTATCATCTCTGTTAATGATCACGCATCAGGTAGAGATTTGAGGTCATACAGTGTGGAACAGCACCACAGGCTCTGTAAATCATACATATGTATCTATATGTGAAGGTATTTGTCACTGCCCAACATCAGAGCTGCAATGGGCAAGATTTGAATGTACATTTTAATTGATTCGCCCTATTTAACCAAATTAATTTCAGGTGTTGCGTACGGTCACTGGTGCGAAATCATCTTGGTGCAAGTAACCAATCAAAGAGAAATAAACTAAACAGCAGTGAGAAAGTGCCCCATTGAGAGAAAGGAGGACTCAACAACAATGGTTGAACCAGCCGCCTCCACCCCTGCTGGCCACTAAGAAGAGATTTCGGTCAGAGGAGTGCACAGTTATGTGATTTCCGGGTAAAAATTCAGTTATCTCTCACTGCCACTTGAGGCTGCCACAGTGGGAAGTTGTCTAGTGCAGCTTTAAGGACCATGTGTGTGAATGCATGGGATCATAGCAGGTAGAGAAGATCACAAAGTTTTACTGGAGAATTTGCTGCAGTGCCCCGCCAAGACGGCTCAAGCAATCATAGAGTCATAGGATGAACAAATGATGCTATTCAACTCCACAGTGTGAATTTATATGAATGTTTACATAGATACAAAGATCAAAAAAGAGAGAAAGATAAAACATCTGAAATGAATGAAAACCGGTAAAAATCAGTTTTGTTCCTGTGTAAATCTAGCCCAAAGTTTCTTTGCTGCTACAAATTTCCCTTCACAATTTTTTCATTTTCAAATGTACTTTTCCAGAACAGTGACGTTCACTTCCTTGGGCACAGTGCAGTAATTGCTGCCGGGTCTACCACATCATCTGGCTCCACTGACAGCAGATGGAGGACGTAGAGCTGAAAAGGAACATTTTTCATTTATATTACTCACAAATACATGGATGAATACTTTGGGTTATATATTCTACTAAACAAATGGATGCATGGATCCAGCCTGTATTTCTCCTCAGAAACTTCAGGGACATTTTTGTAATGTAGTATTCAGACACTAGATGGTAGTGTGGCTTCATCCTCTGCAGTTAAACAAACTTGTCATCGCCTTCATTAGTGCAAGCATTTTTCAAAACCTCCTTAAATTACCCAAAGTAGAGGAAAAAATCAAAGTAAATTCTGTGAAAATATTTTTAGTGGGTATAGCATGAGCCTTGTGTAGCTTGAGTCAATTTACGTGAGTAGGTCTCTGTATCCTGTTTAAAACTTGATACAAGAGTGGATTGAGCATAAAAAGGCAAAATCTTTAGAGAACTTCAGCAGCATTTTAGAGCAGATCCATAACTATGTATGATTTCACCCTCCTCCAACACCAAAGGTTATTAAATCGCTCATATGGACGGCTGTTTGTTTTGTGTGTGTTTGTGTGTGACCTGGGTTGGAGTTTATGTGTCTGTGCATGTATGCATGTGCCTGTATGTGACCATGAAAAAGTGTCATTTAAAGAGATTTTACAAACCCTAGTTTCTCCGTATCCTGATTGGCCAGATGAGGATTGTGAAAAGGGAAACTGCAGCTGCCAAAGCCACACCCCCGGTTACTATCCCCATGACGTCTCGATAGAACCAAACACAGTCTGGACAGCATGCCTCTGTGCTGTGGAAGTGGAAAACAGAAAAACAAAAAATGGTGAAACTTTTCTCGGATTGTGACAGAAAAGCCAGAAGAGTTATGAGGCAAACTCATAATAAAGTCAAGTTTTAACCCTTGGGTTACAAGCTTTCATGTGCAGAAAGCCAGGTGAATCTTTTCACAAATGGGGGTACATCTTCAGGTCAGAAAAATCAACCACATAGTGATATATCATCATAATCTTGTTAGCATCTGCTCACACAAGTAGCTGTGAGCCAGGGGACTGACAGAAAAAAGAAACTGCTGTCACAGGATGTCCTGCTGAGGAATCCCTTGCATCCTGACCAAACAGAAACGGCCCAAGGGAAGTGACTACAGCAAGTGTTTTGTGGTTTCCTGTCTTGGTGAGGAGTGGCTCCTCCAAACCTTTGCTTTAAGGGAACATTTGTTAAAAGCAAATGAAAGATTTTAGACAAGTCGAATGCAGCCAGGTGTCAGTCAGAGTCTCACCTGCATGGTCGGAGGCTCTGGATTAGGATGATCCCCACACCATTAGCCACCTTGTCTGTGAGGCTCATTGATCCGTAAACAAAGGCTGCACTTTGCTGCCCAACAGGAGAGAAAGTGAATGGCAGATCAAAGATTATTACAGTTATTACAGCAAAGCACAATGAGATCAAATCCCTCTTGAAAAGCTTTGTGGTAATTCACAGCACTTTTTTTGTGAGGAGGAGAAGCAATCTATCCTCCAAGTATTTTTCTTAGTTTATTTTTCAGACTGTATGAGTGGAGAGAGACAATGTGCTATTTTTTCAGGTGACGTGATATCTGCCTTCAAGCATTGTGAATTATGGAGTTTTTCACTGGTTGCCTGATGATTCAACCTAAGCAGCATCTTTTACCAAAATATTTTTAGGAAGCTACTGTGTTGTAACCAACAACTCAGCTATGACACTCCTCCTGATGGGTAACTGGTCATCAGCTGACACAATTTGCAAATTCGAATTCCTCCACACCATAACCTGCTATAAGGGCCGCCTACTGTGCTAGTCTATCTCCCCTCAACCTACCGTCTGCTCCCCTATGAGCTTGGCTGTCATGGACAGAGACATGACCAGGATGGTAGCAGAGCCCGCCCCCAGCAGCACTGCAGCTCCATAGATGCGCTCAGCTCCCATGTTCATGTCCAGAAACACCCAGGAGGCGAAGCCAAGCACCAAGAGCAGGCCTACGCAATAGGTCATCTGACAATAAACAAGTACATCTGACTCAAACAGAACTCTTCTTTGAGGAGTACAATTTATTGATCAGGTAACAGACATGTAAATCATAATACATGACAAAAGTATTGATAATATGACTTGGTTAAAATATTGGGCACATCCTATTGGACACAATCTAATTATTACTAACTGTTAAGCTAGTTCTAGACACTGAACCAAATGAAAGTCATGAAAACTGAGAGACTCACGCTGATGCTTATGAGCGTGCTGATTGGTTTCATGACCAAAGAAGATACAAAGCCGCTGACATACATCACCAGTGGTATGATGGCAATGAAGTTCTGAGAAGAGAAGATGGAAATTGATAGCACATTGCATCATGGATGTTTCACAAACAGAGGCTACCTTATGACTTACACTGGTTTGAGATGTGTGACTACAAACAGTGCAGCCGTACCTTTGGTAACAATAGTGAGTTGGTGAGGTACACAGAGATGTAGGTCTGGGACAAGTTGACTATTAGTCGAGTGCACATGTACAGAAAAGCCACCTGGAATAAAGCAAGCAACGCAGAAATTGTTAGCAACAGCAGTTTCACCATCAACCCAAACTCTATAGCAACCTACATCCACAGTTGCATTTCTCTGAAATCATTTGGTGGAGAATTGCCAGTGAGAAAAGGGAAGAGAATTTATCTGAATCACCAGGAAGTTACCCAGTACAGAGTAAATTTAGACGTCACCTGGTAGAAGGAGGGCTCCTTCAGCCAGTGCTTCCACTGGAGTACAGGCTGAGATGGAGGGTCCTGGGAGGATGAAGAGATGATGGGCAGCCTCTCTCCCCTGGAGCCTGATGCCTCCTCCCTACCTGCAGCCCTCTCTTTTGTGCCCACATGAAATACCAGGGAGAACACCACTCCAATACCGAGCACAATAAGGGCCAGGTTCTATCAACAGAGAGAGAACTCAGTTGAAAATATTGATTATATAGAGTGATCACCTTTCCCAGATGGGCTAAACAAACCTACAATAACAGCTGTAGCAATACCTCATCATACCATGATCCACTGGAGTGACTCTCACCAGTTCTTACCCTAAATAGGTCGATGTCCGACTGGCCCAGATTATCTGTGATAGAGGGGTCCAGACTGCCCTGGGCTTGAAAGTGAAAGAGCAGCCACGCCACGGCATACACTGTGATATTGGCCACCACAGTGAATGCGTATCTACACAAGGAGGAACATGTTTAAACCAGTCGGTCAGCACCATGGTTTTAATAACTGCAGCAGTTTTAAAACAAAGATCATTGAAGACACTGCATTATCTTGTGCTGACTAGTATAATGTCCACCTTATAACTTATAAAGTTTTACTTCACTTCTGCTTGTCTTTGTGTTTTCAACAGGAATTTGACAGGTATCTACACGCTATTTTTTGTTCTTCCACAAGTAAAATAATAGTCTATAACCTGAGTCTGATGCTGCATCGAGCTGACTACAGCCAATCCCACTGTATAGAGTTACAATGTTTAGTTTGGACAGCAAACTACTGGATGTCCTGATAACTTGATAAGGGGGGAGAAGTAAGGGTGAGAGGGGAGAGGAGAGGAGAGAGGCTGGGAAGAATGGGTGTAAGAGTACACTAAGGATGAAAGAAGAACTGGTTGCATCATGTGTGTATTCACATTCAGTAAAATTGAGAGTAAAATTGAGTAAAATCCAAGGGCTATAAACTGCTGTAATGACTGTAATCCACTGGCAACATTTTGAAGCAATATCTGAAGCAAACCAATGGATATATGGTAACAAATACAATTTCGTCCTAATATTGTTGCTCCTTACAACTTACTTAACTACTTACTATGCTAACCATTGACTCTGTCCCCCTTTTCAATCCCTGTTCAAACTGAAGGTTGCGTCTATAATTGTTGCCTTAAAAGGTTGTGCATCTCTCTACCATGAACGGTGTTCCTAAAAGCTTCATGAAAAAAAAAAAGAAAGACGAACTTCCCCAGATCCTCAGAGTGCAGTGAGCACACTGCTACCACTTCTCTCGAAAGTTGCTGACTGCAAATATATGAGGTGCTTGCCACATCATCACTATGGAGAAATACGGAAAGATGTGCCATCTATAGCTGTACAGAAACTCACCACAAAAGGAGACATGGTGGTGTTACAGTGAAACCAACCACCAGCCATCTTATCTCAAAAACATTTCCAAAATAAGGTCCTTTTTTTCCTTTGCTGACCTTGACAAGGTCATCCATGCTTTTATCTCATCTCCGTTAGACTACTGTAACTCTCTCTACTCGTGCCTTGGCCAAAAGCCTTCTCCTGTTTGAAATGAGTGCAAAATGCAGCAGCAAGTAATTCAAAGAAACAAGACCATATTACTCCAATTTTAGCCTCCCTTCACTGGCTACCAGTTAGTTTCAGAACCGGTTTTAAGATATTACTATTAACCTTTAAGGCTCTTCACAGACAGGCCCCTAGCTACATAACTGACCTTTTGTCGGAAAGAAACCAGAGATCTTGAGGCAAATGAAAAGGCCTTTCAGTAATTTCTGCTTTTTTCTCCTGTTTTACACTTCATGTTGTGGACATTTTATTGTGGTACATTTTAGACTTTAATTTTATTATTTTGTTAAGCACTTTGTAACTGTGTTTTGAAAAGTGCTATACAAATATATATTTCTTACACTTTATATTGTTTATTATACTCATATAACATATCTATTTGATACAACTTACTATGAATTTAATTCATAAGGCTTAATGCCAGCCTAGCAAGACGGGTAAACTGGTTCATTTTTCAAATGAAAAGGTGGGTAACTGTGTTATGAATGGCTCCCTAGTTGACCTTGATGACCTCACCTGTACGCAGTGAGCTCCACCTTGGCATGTTCACTGGACACCAGCTCTGGGATGAGGGAAAGGTGGGAGATCTGGGTGGCTGCCCAGCCAAACTGGAAGATGATGATGAAGGGGGAGAAATAAGTGAGCTGGGCCCACTGGGGCGTGTTGGCATTACAGGCCAGGCATGGGTTGAAGATGAAGGGGAAAGACACTAGCACGCAAACCGTTCCTGGAAAGAAGAGGGGTGGTAAACTGTTTCCTTTTGTACAGTGAAGACGGAGGAGGGGAGGAGTGATGGCAACAAAGACAGAAACCCTGACTGAATGCAATCAAGAATTTAAGTTCAATATATTGTTTGGTTATGAGAGCCCATTGGTATAATACTAAAGTGAGTCTTTGCTACTCAATACTGAGTTCAAAGTGTCCTCATTGTACTTTATGATATACCCTAAGATATCACTATTCATGTAGAGAGTTTAAGTTTGACTGTGACATTTCCATAGTAGGCTATCCTTTGAAAATCTACTGAAACTACAGAACTGTATCACTGCATTGATATTACAGTTGTGGTATTATTATTACTACTACTACTACTATTAAACCCATGAGGCACAATCAGGAACATCTTTATTCTAACATTTCCAAGACATTTTGAAGGTAAAGGAAATTCGTTGCATACTTACTGCATTATTTTTCTAAACTTATTTGAAACGGGCGCTCAGTACTTACCTAATAAATGCCAGGTTTTTCTCTTTCCATATCCCAAGAAGCCCGAGGTCCCGTCAGATTCATATCCCACCAGGGGCGTACAGACACCGTCCGCTATCTGACCAATAAGCAACAACACACCTGCATAGGTGCTCTGGAAACCCAGCACGGAGTGGTAGAAGACCAGCAAGTAGGTGAACCACAAAGAGGCGCAAAGGTCGTTTAAAAAATGCCCCACTGCGAAACACATCCGCCTGAAGATGGGCAAAGACCTGCCAGTAGACACAGACTGCTCCATGATCGATTAACTTCCCGTGATAAAAGCTCCTTTATTCACAATTAGAGATCTGTCGTTTTCATATTTACAAATACATAATGCAAATGGTTACACTAACAGACGTTAAGCAAACACAGTTCAACCTTGGTCTGAGCATCTCCAAATCAACGATCTCCAAACGACCCCCAATTAACTGGTGAAACTATAGAATAAAGGTAATGTAATGCATTATGCCAAACTGGGTCCCCACGCTGGTCAGTTGAACTGGTTTAGCATTTTGGGGATTAGAGTGGAGTAGCTTAATTCTCTAACAAAAATCAGGATAGCAAATGTACTTCTCTGAACTATCCGCGCCCTTTGGATGCAGCGACGACTTGATGCGTAAAAGCGCATTGGCGCACTACAATATCTGGACAGTTTAGTCTCTGCAGCTAGATGCCAATATAGTGACCGGCATACTGCAATGTACACGCCTCAAAGGTAGTCCAATTAGGCGAATGACCAAGCTGCGAGGGACTTGGAAAACTCGTGAGTTTCAGTGCTGTTGGTTCCTGTTTCGGGTTCACATGGTCAGTGATTCAAACATGGAACCAACTCATACTTATCCAACTTAACATCCATCTGCCCATCACAACTTAAAATCAATTAAGACCGTTTCTAGACACTTGGGACTCCATCAATTTAACAAAAACGTTGATCAAATTAGTTCCTGGCATGATGTCACTCAAATGTGTAAACTCTTCCAGATGAGATGATTTAAAAACTTAAACATTTGGTTAGGTTTTCCTAATACAGTTGGGTAAGTACTCACAGCAATGTTGAGATGACACAATACCAACATACATCAACTAAGTTTCATAGCCTCAGTAGTTATCCAGTGTCTCCGATGTCAAAAATGTTGCCACTTCTGTTGATTCACATATTTAAAATACTGATAGTTGACAACGCTAGCCTAATCTTTTTGTTTGTGGGCGAAAAACTTCTCCAAACGTGTTCATATGACGCATACATTGTGGTCTCACATGACCATTATTCATTTCACTCAATGCTGTTGTAGTGGTGAATTAGTCTTGTGTAATAATTCAATCTAAAATTAAACTTATTTACAATGAAATCATAAAGCTTGGGAGGCTCAGTTGGGGCTCTGAATAACTCAAGGCCATACAATTTACAATCTCTGATGTAGAAACCTTAAGAGACCTAAACTGGCTGTATATAATGTAGAAGAGAGAGCACCAAGTTGTCATACATATATCTCATTTTGGACAAAAAAAAAAAAAAAAGAAAGCCCAAAACAAAAACAAAAAATCCAAAAAAAACAGGCAAACATTAATGTTCAGATACATGACACTACTGTTGGTAGCAGCAGCAAGGAACTCAAAAAAAAAAAAAAAGGACAGATGTGTTTCCAATCCACTTGAGTCCGGGGTGTCTTCTTCCTTTCAGGCCCGGCAACAGCAGCCCCTTAATTCCAGAGACTCTCTACCTTATGAACAGGTAAACCTCACAAAGCTGCGTGCCGTCGTTACCTGCGACCTTCTGATCAAAACACAACGGTACCAACAGATTTGGGTTGCTGACTCCTACGTTCCCTTCGAGCTGGCACCACACACACGCTGTCCTCTGATCTGTCCATGGTTGTTTGCAGCAGGCTTTGGAGAAACCGAACACCACCACTGTATGTATGTGTTGATTGTCATAGCAGAGGATGAGGGGAAGATATGTATACTGCCTACAGATGAGAGCAAGGGATCTCTACACACGGGTGTTGTTACGCACTTTGACTTACTTCCAGAAATGCAACACACACACACACACACGCACACATGCACACACGCAGTAATCCAGTGAGCATTAGGGAAAGATCAGATAAAATGTCATTGCGGGACACTCACTTGAGCTTTAAACATTTTACTTGGAAAGGCACAAACTATGATTTCCTGGTAAATTATTTTGATGTAAGAAATAAAATCTAAAGACATATCTTGTTTCATGTAAATCAACATTTTTCAGCCATAACTCAGATATAAGCCTTGTGAAGGACTCTTCCTAGATCAGTCTTTATTAAGTTGTATTCTTAATTGTTAATTTCAAACCTAAAATTCCACTGTACGTTTATTTTTCCAAAAGTGCAATAATAATAAGAGAGCTTAATATCTGTTTCTCTCAATCTTCCACAGTACCTGAGGCCAGTGACTGTGCTACAAAGTCCACGTTGACAGACAAAAAGAAAGCCAGAGTGAGAAAAAATAAATTCCAGAACACTACAACATAAAAATAAAAGTTGGTTTTCAATTCAGGGATTTCGACTTTGAAAACTGAGGATTCAATTACAAAAAAGAGAAAAAAAACAGAAAAAAAACAAACATAAAAATCCTCCAAATTATGCTTTATAGATGAAATGCTTCCTGTGTCTCTCAGTGATTGCAGATTTAACATTAGTATAGTTCATGTTTGCCTCTTACCTTGATCCCACAAAAAAATAACTAATTTCTAAGGAGCAGATTTCCTTCACTTCCCCCAGACCAACGGCTGACTGCTGGAACAATACATGTTCTTTATGGAATCTAGAATACAACAACTGTTTCAAACAGTATCTTTTTTTTTCATATTCACGTCACGGTATTCGCGTTTCATTGTTACAGCTTTTTACTTTTTCTCAAGCCCCCTTTATAATGCAGGTACTTTATTTTTCTTTGATAAAGGAACCAGAGTCTGTTGTGGAGTCAGTAGGACTACAACATTCCTTTACTCGCCAGTAGCAGGGGGAGCACTGAGAACGAGAGAGAGCGTGGGGGTACAGAGTGAGAGAAGGGGAAATCATGTGAGAGGGGTATAAAGAGAGATGGAAGGGGGGCTGGAAAGAGATAGAGATGGGGATCTGTGTAGTTGCTTCCATTTAAAACTTGACAGTGACCAGAATGTTTCAAGTTCTCTCCATTATGTTCTCTTTCACTTGTGCCTCTGGAGGGCTTTCCTCTTTCTCCTTTTGAAGAAACAACAGCACCTGCAGGCAAAGACAGGGACAGCTTATTTCAACCATGAGGCACGCCAAACCACACTGACATTGAAATATTACTACACCAGCGTAGCACCACCAGCATTGCTAGTGGCACCATTCTGTGCATCAAGACAGTTGTTTCGTACTTTGTTTCGTCAGCCACTTCAACCTCGGTGGGAGCAGTAATGGGAGCATTGGAGTGTCCAGCGGTGGGATCGTCAGTGTTCAGCTCGCCATTCGTTGAGCTCATCACCTGCACAGGTACAAAAGGAAGGACGCAATGTGTTCACTCACCATTATGTCACTGACTGGGGGGGCTGCACATTCCCATATAATATAAGATATGAAACCAACCTTGTTTCCAATTTCCAGCCCTCTCACAAAGTGAAAGCCTAACCTGGTATTCCCTTATTAAAGCAGCTTCCCAAGTGTTAACGGGCTGCAAATCTATTAGCAAACACTAGGTGGCATATTTACACCACAAATTTACTGCACAGGTCTCTCTCACTTCTGGTGATATACAAGTGGCCATTTTATATGACGTACAATGGGAATTAAATTTTCATTTACAGCCTAGATTGCTCTAGTATATCCTTATTGCTGAGGAAACTGACAAACAGAAAATCTACTGAGCTGTTGGTTGGACTTTCCATTGTAGTTCCCAATAATTTGATAATTATAAAGGCATTCCCTTTTCATGGGGGCTCTGAATGACAGTAGCCAATGGATGTAGTCTCTGCTTTGCCCTTCCTGTGATTAGCCTAGAGCAGATGAGGTGAGCGTAGCAGCGAGAGCAGACACGACAGGCCGTGCACTGATACAGGGATTGACAGTCTGGTGCAGATACACAGAGAAAGTCAGACAGACAACCTGGCAGACAGGCAGTGTGGAGTCAGTGTGGGGAGAGTCAGACACACAGCGAGCCATGCGGCTTCATGCATTAGCTAGCCAAGCAGCAGCAGTACCTGAACAGAGCCCCCCAGCCGCTCAGCTGTGAGGTGGGACCCCAGAGTCTCCTTATTGGTCACTGGAGTGGGCTGAGACTCACTTCCTTTGGGCTCAGGCGACTGACGCAAAGAGCAAAAGGGTGAAGGCAGGTGGTGGTGAAGTGAGAAGGAGGGTGGAAAGGGGTTGGAGGAGTGGAGCGGAGCGGGGTGGGGATGGAATGGGGTAATGTGGTGGAGGGAGTGAGGGTGGAGGTGAGGAGGGAGGAGGGGGAGTGAATAAAAAAAAGAAAAGAAACAAAAACAAACAAAAAAATTATCGAAGACATCTCCCAAGCAGAAGCAGGCTTGTTAAGACAAACTATGTTAATAGAGGGGGGTGGGGAAGCAAAAATTTATGTAAAGCACAGATCAACACACTAATAAAGTCATGCAGGACTAAAAAAAAAAAAAAAAAAAGCCTTGATCACACAGACATCACCTGGGCTAGCATTGTACTTACAGTGCACACAATATTAACGGACCAGGATTATTTGGGCTACATTTTCTGGCTTTATGATCCGTCATGTTGTTTACAACAATACTGTGATCGATTTAGTTTTATTACATTGTTCTTTTATTTGTTGTAGAAAATTGAAAAGGGATTCCCCTTAAGAGGATCAAATGTCAAAATCTAATATGCTGATGGGTGAAAGGACGATTTTCCCAGTACTCTTCAATGGGTCATTTCTTTCCCATTTTCGGGAAATTATGCTGGCCTTTATATTATCTAGATATCTAGATACCAATATTTATCAATACTGTGGGGGAGAACAATTGTAACACTATACATTATTGATTTTGTCCTCACCAACAAACAATCTGTCATTGAAGAACACATATTTCAAGCCTTCATTTGTTTGACAATGTCTACAAGACACTCAAGGTTTCTACAGTCATGAGGGTTGTACAGCAGGTGGTGCTTTGAGCTTCAAAAGCTGTCACGTTGTTACCAAGCCAATCAGGCTAAAATGGAGAGCAGAAAATAGAGGCTAGAGTCCACAATAATAAGTCAATCATAAAAGCTATTGCACTCCTTATATGGTTTTACAGGAAACAATGAGTGAGACAAATCAAGTACAAGCTGATTTGTACCATGATGTGTATGCATCAGCAATATTTCATATAGTTTTTTTCTATAATATTTAACATCTTAACAACCTAGGACCAGTGTGACCAGTATGTCCTACTGGTAACAATCACAAGATCAAGGCTCAGATAGCATGCTAATAAAAGGAATTACAACACAAGTATACACTTTGTCACACACTAAGCATACAGCTCGTCATTACTGGTATGAACAATGCACTTTGCATTTTCAACTCATGCACGCAATGACTGGAGCTTAGAGTGGCAGGGTGTGTAAACTCTGAAGCCAAAAATGGAGCTTTGTTTCACAGCTAAAGCAGCAGAGCCTCCTAATGACTGAGCACGTCTTTTAATTTAGTCTTTTTATTTCTTTTTAGATGACGAGGGTTGTCATGTAAGAGGGATTCACTGCCTAGTAGTCAGAATGTAGAGAGGGAAATAGACAGCAAGGGGAACTGAATAGCAGCTATTTTCTCCAGGAAAGTAAGTGGGGGAACTTGACTGACAGGGTTGGTTGGTTGGCTGGTTCGTGGTTGGTAGGTTGGTGGGTGGGTGGGTGTGGTGTCTGGAGGTGGTAGTGATGAACTCACCTGGTTTTTGGTCTGCTGTTGTGCTTTGTCTCTGCTGGTGGGCTGCATGGGCGTGTCACTGGGGATGGGGCCTATTGGTGTGGGCTGTGGGAAACATAAGCAAAAGACATCAGTGTCAAAATGTGAAGAAAGATCAAAGGAAATGAGAGAAGGAACAGATAAAGGTAAGTGTTAAATTCAGAGAAAGGGGTATGTAGCACCCACAATGTGAGGGATTTTATACAACAAGGTTTGCAAAGTGCTTCTGATATGTTCCTAGTATTCAAGATTACTATGGGGGGCAATAAAGCAACTGCAGCCAAGAGGCTTGATGGTCCAATCAACAAGTTTGAACAGGGAAGGAGGGGAAGGAAGGGATGAGAGGGACTCACAAGTGGCTTGCCGACCCAGTCATATTCATAATCAAAGACGTAGCCGTTCCTGTCAAATAGATCAGTGAAGAGTTTCCTCAAGTAGTCGTAATCAGGCTTTTCAAAGAAGTCCAGCCTCCTCACATAGCGCAGATAGGTGGCCATCTCTTCTGTAGCAAAAGAAAACATATCTCCACCTTTGAATAAACTGAAATGTGGATGAATAATGAAGAAATAAAGAAAGAACACAAAGGAAGGAACTAAACAAAATGGAAATGGCTGGTTCTACTGACCGGGGAAGCTTTCACAAAGCACTTCAATTGGTGTCGCTCGTTTGGTGTCCCCAATTTTCTGATACCTCTCCTTCAAAGTATCCGCCTAGAGAGAGAGAAGGGAGAGAAATTGTGAGGCAGCAGCATATCAAATTATCCTTCTTCCATATCACCAAAACCGAGAGAGGCCCCAATTCTACAAACTTAAGCTTTGCAAAATGCACAATATACTCAAAAATTTGGGCCAATACATGGCTGGGAGCAGTATAAATGAATCAGTGTAATATTCAAATATATTAAGTCCTGGGCGCTTTTGTTGCAGACACATGCAAATCCTGATATATGCCATTTTCAAATCTTGAGTCATCACACAGATATGCACTGGATCCTTATATTTCACTTTTTCGTTAAGTTTTTATAATGAAAATGGTTTCATGGTGGATCCCTGTAGTGGAGCCGATCATGAAAATGGAAAAGCAACTACTCGTGTGTGTCCTACATAACTTCATATAACGGAAGAGAACATTAAGCATTGATAAGCCGCAGATGATATCAGGTTCGGATTATCAACAGCAGGACTTAAAACAGTCTAAGAGGTGTGAATAGTTTGTGTGTGTGGCCTCGAGTACAGTGACTGAGGCTGGGGGTGCTCCTCTCTCTCCCAAACACACTCCAGGGAGGGGTGAACGCCAGGCTATATGTGCCTGAGGTCATGTGGATGTATGTATGAAACAGAACACTGGACCAAACAGTATAGGAGGAAGGGGTACAGCACTATGCACTGCATAACAGGGATTATAGTAGTCTGATGTATATCTATGCGCCAACGTGAGGATATCAAACAATACTCTATCATACCTTTAGGCCCTGCCAGGGGAGGCTACCTCGTAGGAAGTACATGAACATGTGACCCAGCGCTTCCAAATCATCTCTTCTGCTTTGCTCTGGAATAGATAGGACAGCAGGAGGACCAGGTTAGCCATATTACCAAGTGGCAAGGTTAACAGACAAAAGGGCAGTCAGAGATACAACAGAACTGTAACTGTGTAATGATGAACAAGTTATCCAGAGTTCTGCATCATATGTCGTGGATCATTTAAAAAATAAAAAAAAATGATAAGGAGACAAAAGCAGGCTTGTGTCTTTTCAACCTCAGACACCAAAAATGGGTTGTTATTAACCCTTAATACTAATCAAGGTTCACCCTTAAGCAGCTTCAACAGTAAAAACAAAACAACAATCTTAGGTCAATTTTGTGCTCTTTATCTGCAATTTCTCATGCTTCATTTGAGCTAATGTGTATAAGCTGAGTGATGCAGTTGCATGGAACATGTTTTATGGCTTAGATACATCATCATTAAAAATGAGACATCTTCAGCCCCTTAGTAGCCAGTTGTGTTTGCTAGACATAATTGATCACTGGAAGGCTCAGGATCTCTACTTTCATTTCAAACTGAATGTTAGGCCTGGTTATGCCAATTTAAAGGGTTAATCACACTGGCCTGGTCCTCAGACCGTCTCACCTTTTCCCAGGTGTGTGTTGATGCTCATGTAACGCGCTGTCCCAGTCAAACTCTTGTGCTCCCGGTAGGGGATGTGTTTTTTGGTCTCTGGGTCTATGTACTCTTTGGCCAGACCAAAGTCAATAATGTGGATGGTGTGCTGCCTCTTGCTTCCTGGCCGCCCAACCAGAAAGTTTTCTGGCTTTACGTCTCTGTATATCAAACTCTTGGTGTGGACAAACTCCATCCGCGTTATCTGGCAGGCAGAGCAGAAAGCATTGTGATACAATTGGGATCTGGAAATTTAATCAGTCAATCATCCAGGTAGTTCTCAATCATAAAAACTCCAAGCTATCCGAGTACCAGGAAGATGAAAACTAGGAGATTATAGAGGAAGAATTTACTGTTGACAGTGCTAAAATCAGATGTTGCCCCAAATAAACAAAAAAAAAAAAACTTGTTCAAAATGTCTTTGGTCTCTTCCAAGTTCAGGTGTTTACAAAACACACAGGTAGTAAACTGCGTGTGCACATGTATGCAATCTAATGCTTTCAATCAGGCTGTGGTGAGCATTTGAAAATGTATTACCAGTTTTTATGTTATCCTTAACTTCTAATACTCAGAAAATCCCTGCCCTTTCCTTCCTATTCACCATGCCTTGCCATACATCACCGAAAGCACCGCAAAAGCAAATGTTTTCCCAGCTGGTCTAGATACTCAAACAGGAAACATTATAGTCAGACAAACAGGCGTATCTAACTGGAAGGCCTTACCAGCTGTATGGCTATCATGAGGACGGTCTTGAGGGAGAAGGTGCGGTCGCAGAGGTCAAATAGATCCTCTAGACTGGGCCCAAGCAGCTCCAGCACCATGGCGTTATATTTTCCACAGGGACCAAAGTAGTACACCTGAGGGATTCCCTCTGTGTGGAGAGAGAGAGAGAGAGAGAGAGAGAGAGGGGGGGGGAGAGAGAGAGAGAGAGAGAGAGAGAGAGAGAGAGAGAGAGAGAGAGAGAGAGAGAGAGAGAGAGAGAGAGAGAGAGAGAGAGAGAGGGGGGGGGAGGGAGCGAGAGAGAGGGGGGGGGGGAGAAGTAGA